>JAIOTZ010001542.1:0-32058 GCA_023374045.1 Limonium bicolor | reverse complement strand
ATGAAAAACAGTAAATTGGGGGTTTAGCCGGCGGCAAGCTTGATTGTGTGGTTGAGTTAATTGCAAGAATAACAATAAACTAAAGGTGATAGTTTAATGGATTGGATGGAGAAGTACTTTGGGAATTGGCAATCACCCAAACTACCTAGATATGCTAGCAAACTCTCTATGCCATAGTTTGTCTTTTAGAGCAAAGATAATAATCCTCTAAACCAAAGATGAGTTAATTCTTACTTAGTTAATTTTAGCCTTCAAAATCAATTAGGGCTAAACTCACTAAGTAGCATTAAGAAAGTTCTAGAACAAAGCCCCAAATTATACTCACTAATCCTAGGAGCATGAATCAAGAGTTCTCTCTCAATTTGGTCACAAACCCTAACTCAAAACCAATTTGTAGATAGGGTTAACCACAAATGCACTCAAGAGATCAATTTAAGAACATTGAATGATAATTAAGAGAGAAACAACTATATTAAGGCATAATCAAGATTCACAAGCACATTATATGGTTTGGGGTCAAAAACCCATCCCAAAGCACAATAAAGTACTACTCAAGCATGGGAGAAAGAAAAACTGGAAAAGAGTAAGAAGAAGCCATTGTTGGAGCTTGGAAGCTTTGGAGAAGGTGAGCTCTTCCTTCTTCTCTTCTTCCTCTTCTTTCTCTTCTTTGTCGTTTTCTCTCTCTTCTTGTGTGTGTAGAAGTGTGGAATAGAAGGAATGTGTCAAACCCCCTCTTTTTCCGGTCCACACCAAAGACGATTCCAGCGTCCGGAATCAACCGGACCACCCCACAAGGGCGGTCCACTGGGGCGGTCCACACCAGAAGGGCTTATTCTGCATCGAAATTGTCCCGTTTGACCCCTCGTCTTTGACACACTCCTCGGGGCATTAAAGCTCAGCTACAAAGTCTTGAGAGTATCCCAAAAATCATTGCTCAAGTGAGCTTTTACCTATATTTTAATCAAAACTGTATGAGTTCAACTATATTAACCAAATGCTCTATAAAGTGGTGAAATAGGTCAATAGTTGCACAAAATAAAGGTAAATAAAGACCTTATAATTACATCATTTCACCACTTATCAGTTCACACACAAAGAACGACTTAAAAGCGTTCCCTTAATAGTGAGTTAATCATTTAACTCCTTAAGTTTTTATTCCTCTTAAGCTCAGTCCATTCTATCTTGCCTCAGTCTTACGTACCAACCGTTCTTTAAATAGAATAGGTTGTACTTTATCTCAAACCTTATCTCAGTTCTTATCTCAATTAAGTCAACCGTTCTTTAATTAGAATGGTTGTTCCTTAATTCATTGTTTATCTTGTCGGGTCAAGTAACCTTAACCAATGAGTTATCAGCTCCATTGGTTTACATAAACAATATTTGTTAAAATTAGTTGGGATTTAGGTAGATCCCACCACACCATCTCAGTATGCCTCCCTCCTAAAATAAGAAGTCCGAGGAGGTCGAGTCTATATGTCGACTCTAGGCGACGAGTGCGAAGACAAGTCATATTTGGAAGTCGGGATCTGATAAGAATACTGACCTCCCCCAATACACATGTGCCGGTACCATTCCGGATTCCTCGCTCCCCCCTAAGTTCTAGTTAGTAGAAGTGTCAAAGCCAATGTTTGTTAGTTAACCACTTTCGGTTACTAATAAAACAATATTTGGGAGTGTTCCTTATTCTCACACAATTCTTTACTAAACATTGTTAGTAAGTTCTCACAGTAGGTTGTGTTAGTGTATCACAATCACACAACAAACATAATGTTCCGGTTACATGCTTTATCTTGTTTAGTCAGCACACATAAACAAATAGCACACAAGCCGAGGGACACCTCGCTAGCAAGCAGGCTACAAGAAAACCATATCGTTCACCGTTGATCGTTCGGTTGCTTACTCTCCTCCGGAGTCCAAATTCTCAAACCCTAAAACATTGATCGAATCGGGTGGTTAATTTCTTTTAATTAACCTAACTCATTTCATCACTAATGATCTCCAACTAAATACCACTAAATCATTGTAATTCAAGCTTAACCACTTATGTTATTTAAATCCCATTTCACCTCACACTTGTTCACACCTCCAATGGCCATAAAATTCCACCAAACAACTCTTAACAACCTTATAATAGCATTACCCAACAAGCCCCTTCATTTACCACCTAAAAAGCACATTTTCTTTGTAAAATCGCCTGGTCCGGGACATGGTCCGGCTCTGTAGTCCCGAACCAATACCTGTTGTGACTTTCGGCTCATTTTTAACTATGGTCCGGGACTTGGTACTTACCCAAGGTCCCGGACCAGTCCTGGGGTGCATTCTCGACCTGTTTTTAGTGCTGGTCCAGGACTTGATACTTTATCCAAGGACCAAGTCCCGGACCACACTTTAAACAGTCAAATTTTACAGTTTTGAACATCATTCTCCACTTGTTCTTTTGTCCAATCTTCTTCTAATCTTTCCCCATGTATTCACACATGTTCTAACACCATTTTAGCACTTAAAATCCTCCTAACTCATGGATCAACTCACCTCCAAATTCCTTGATCATTATTCAAGTTCTTACTAAACTCTTAACACTTATAACTTAATTCCTTACACTTCCAACGTGTAAATTTTGCCTAAAACTTCAACTAACCAAAGCGTTTCCTTTCAACCAATATAACTACTCCTCAAACATCATTATTCATCCATCTTTCCTTGCTAAACTTCCCAAGGTTACCTTGCATCTCCATGCACAATTTTCTCTCCTTTCCATTTGTTACTCATCACTCCTAAACTTGATCATACCTATACATTTCTTCTCGTCCTCTTAGCACCTTAACATTGTTCTTCATTTACCTTGACCACGCTACACCCTCCTTAGACATTTCCATATCTTTCCTCAATTACTCACCATTCTCATGGTTAAACACTCTTATACATTCCTAGTCATTTCCTTGACAATTTACAACATTCTCCTACAATTTTCCCTTCCATCACCCAAGTACACTCATTACCATCCAAACTATAACCTTATTAATCCACCACTAGCATCTTCACCACTTACACAAGCTTCCCCAAAATTCTCATTATTATATCCTCTAGTTCATACCTAAATCATCTTGAAACATTATACACAATTTCCTCCAGATTTTTGCACAAGCCTTAACATTCCTCATACCATGATTTTGGTGTGTTTAATACACCCACCTAACCTCTAATTCCTCCTAGACAACTCTAGGTCATTCTAATCCTCAAGAGCACCTTTGTTAACTCATTTCCACTCAAATTCCTTTTAATGATTCCTAGTACATCCTAGGTCATTTTAATTCACAACAACCACTTAAACACTTTGTTTTCTACTCAATTTCCCCATAGCTCCTCTAGTATATTATCATGCCCATATGCATGGTTTTTCTCATTCAATCATCTCACCCACATCAAATCTTTTTCTCATCATATTTCTCACCTAAATCAACTCATTCATAATAAACTCAATATAGTGCAATAATCTTAAATTGCATAGCTCTAAGGCTCTTAAATAACATGGCTCTTAGGCCCTTAAATGACTTAAACTTAAACACTGAATTTCCCACATATAAAAGCTTTCAACCTGCAAATACATACAATAATGCTCCCATAGCAATATAATTGTTCTTATAATTCACCTTATACTTATCTTACTAACTCATTCCCATTGGCTCCTTAGTCACAAGTTCACTAGCTTGTTCAAATTATTTTTCCTAGGTTATATAACCCATTACATAATGTAAGCTTTAAGCTACATTAGTACTTATCTAAACCTCATCCCTTAAAACCTTAAACCACCATTAGGTAAAACATTTACCTTGTTTTTCCAAGCTTTTCACACCTTTCTCCTTGGATTTTCTTGCTTGACTTTCGGCAATGAACTTTAATTCCCTTTCCAATGTTCTAATTCACATTCAAATAATCCAATGAGCACTAAGCAATATGCCTAAACTCATAGAACTCATTCTTAGGTTAAAATGTGTGTTTTAAAGCTTAAAAGTGGATGATTACCTTTGAAGTCTCAAGATAGACTTGGGTATGAACCAAATAGGACCTCCACTAGTCCTTGGTGATCAAAACAAGCTAGTTCAAGGAATAAAACAAAACCCCCATGAGATAGAAATTTTTGGACATGATGAAAATGAAGGAAAGTTGATTTTTTCTTTCACTTTCATTACCTTGGATGAATGGAGAACCAAAAGAGCTCTTCAAACTTGATTTTCCTCCATCAATGAAGTTTTCTCATGGCACCAAACTTGAGCTTTGAAGGATTTGAAAAGATAGAAAGGAAGGTCTTGCTCCAACTAAGAATAATCTATGCTCACTTTTTGATTTGGGGCTAAAATGAGTATTTGGTGAACAAATGAAGATGGAGGTGCCATGGCTGCTGCTTGGAACGGTTTTGGAATAGAGAGGGGAGGAAGAAAACTTTGAGGAAGGTGAGAAATGAAGAAGAGAGGAGAGATAGAAGGTATAAGAAGATATTTTGTTTAATAAAGGTAAATAGTCTTTTTCCACTTACTTTCTCTTCTTTTCTTATTTTGATGAAGCCTATGGTGACTCATCACCTTAAAACCGCCCCCCCCCCCTCTCATTTACTTAGATATTTAGGTGTTGTTTGACCATTGACCACTTAAGGAAGTCATTTGACTTATTTTGGGCATTATTTGGGTACTATTCATAATTAGTGCACAAATTTGTGAAATTTTTGGTTTCTCATTGATTTAGGCTTCCTAATGTGATACTAATTAGTACACATGTTGATTAAGGTGTAATCATGGGCATTTAGCCACTCAAAACCCATTTCTAAGACAATTTCTCAAAATGGTGCTTTAAGGAGTCTTAAAGCACATTTTGTGTTTTAACTCGTTTCCGAGCTTGGTTTTCTTTGATAATTGATTTAATATGTCCATTAGCATATTTATAAGGTCTTAGAATGATATTTGGGTGCTAATCAAGGTTACTCCAAGCTTAGAGCACATTTTTACTTAAATTGCCCTTATGGCGTTTTCTTGTGTTTTCCTTGGTTTAAATTGTCTACCAATGTTTCTAAGGCATTTTTTAGCCTTATTACATCATAACTTGATGTTTAATTAGCATACTTAGGTTTGGGGTATTTCAATCTATCCCTCTTAAATGAACTTTGTCCCCAAAGTTCCCATGTATCTTATTTTATTAGATTACACGGTTTATCTCATTCCATAGATCATATAGATCATGCTGATATGTACTTAAACTTATTGACTCATTAGGTCGGTCACGTACTTATACTCTGTTAGGATTTCGGGCCCATTTCCCCAGGATCGTGGTGAGATCGACATGGTTACCGAAGAAGAAAAAACCACAAGATAATGTAATGATAAAATAGTGACACAAGGATATACGTGGTTCGGTCCAAACATGACCTACGTCCACGGGAGGAGATATAACAACTTTCATTAAAAAGATGAGGATTACCCAACTAACCCATCAACCCGTGTTTCCCGTGTTTCCCTTGGTGTTTTTACCCGAATCCATTGAGTTCCCATAGAACCACCCTTGACTCCCTTGGATGTGATCCCATAGCCTAACCGCGTAAAAATTTTGTGTCCCGCTTCTCGCTTTACTTTTATTTCATTATCAACGCTTATATCTACCAACTTATTTTTGCGCTATATCCTAACATACTCAAATATCACACAACATGCTTAAGCATGTATTGCACTCAAAATTCTCTTTGTTCCTTTTAATGATTAAAACAATCACATAATTTTCATCGTATTCTCCCATGTCACCGGTCCGAAGACAAAGGCTCATGCGTCCTCGACTTCATGGGCGAGACTTAGTAAAAAGGAAATCCTTTTTACGAGGTCATGTGAGGGATAATTCCCTCTATTTGAAAATACAATCAACTCCAATTCCGTTTTATCCTAATGCCTCTATCCTTAGCGTGATTTAATTGTGACCGCTGGTAGGGAGTTTCAGGAATCATCCAACCCTGATGTGATCAGCATCAGTGTTGAACTATCATTTCACCCCAATTTGTGTTCGGTTTCCCTTGATCCCTAGAAAATCAAGTTCCACCTCCCACGTCATTTTCAAACATCAAATAATTCACTCATTTCCGATTTTCTATCTTTTTAGTCGTTCTAGTCGTAATCATTACATCTCCAAGGTGTGGACTCAGTCCATCAATCATTCCCAGTTCATCTCTTAGTAATTACCTCAAGACTCTCATTCCTACTAAGTTCTATATCAGTCTCATACCAATTCTCACCATCTTATGCCTCATAGCATTACTATTTCCTACCTCATACTCATATCGAATATTATCTCATAGTGTTATCTTATTCTTATCTCACACATAGTTTCCTATCAACTTATATCTCATATATTCCTTAAGTCTCTTTAATCCTCTTCACTGATTCTCTTAACTTGTACTCACACCGGAGTTAACAAGATAGGTACTTAATATGTATGGTATTCGCATCTTCTGTGCGCAATAATCATAATTAATCTCAAAATGTTTATGTAAAATACATTCTCAAATTCTTTTGTGCTATGCACACCGTAGTTTACGTACTCAGTACATAAACATACATTAAACGGTTTTCGCTCTACCCCTTAAAATGGATTACGTCCACGTAATCAACATGTTACCATTCTTGAATTTAGGTTCAAGATGTTATAATTCTCACTAAGCATTCTAGCTTCCATGTCATCTATCTCACTTATGATTCGATCAGAGGGTCTCAACCATGTTACTAGCTTAGTCTCTGTATCGAGGATCCTTAACAGTATTTATACCATTTTCTTAACTTAATTTGGTCTTACCTCAAAGCTTCTAAAGCATTCAGTTGATAAGTCTTATATTTGTTCAATTGGGAGATGCATGGTACATCATTCATTTTCCGATTCATCAGGTATATAAAGCTTTTAAGGTACTGGTCTGCTAGCTTCTGCTATGCAACTCTGATAATCTTAAACTAAACTGACTTTCTTATCCTTCATCCTGCATGCTTATAATTTAGTACTAAAGATCTCTTAATGGACACGTGTTATCTTTATGATCTAACCTTCATACTCTTAATGTTCTCTCAAGATGATTCTTAATCTGAAACTACTGTTTAGTGCCTATTGCGCTTTACAGTTTATTCTCTAACGTCTTAAGACATGTCCAATGTCCGTATTTAATAATTCGTGCTCTTCGCACTTCCTAATCCTTAATTATTCGGTCTGAAGTGAGTTCTCTAATTACTTTGTGTCATTGGCTCAACTGAGTTTCTTATCTTCAACTATTTGTGATAGTAGCTGCTCTTACCACTTCAATCCACAACAATACAATTGCTTTGATGCCAAAATGGAGTGAATGAAAAAGGTCCATGAGGATGAGCAATGGAGTAATAAGAAAACTCACATGCATGTTCCAATTGAGACCGTTGAAATCATCCTTAGCATTCCAAACTCCAAATGGAGTTATCCATTCTATTTCTCCAGGATATATAAGAATTGCTAGCACATCAACCAATTCAATTTCATTCATAATTCATTCCACCATTGAAAGAGGTGAATGAGTAAACCTCAGCCAAATGAGGGAAGAACCTACTGAGCTTGTCCGTGTAAGCGTGCATCAGACTGGGACAATGGATGTGTTAGAGGCGAGCATAGTGACTAGGCAAAAATAACAACGTTGGGGAGAAGAGAGAGGAGAGATATGGGGGAGAACATAGTAGGCTACATTTTTGTTAGTGGGGTGCATGTTACCTTATCTTCTGATTCCACCATCATGGTAGCCAACATTGCCCTCCAGCTTCCAACAATTCAACAATTTAGTGCCCAAAATCAACCTTTATAAGGAAACAACTTCTTTAAATATTTCTTATAAATCATTATCCAAACAAGAGCAAGACCTAAACGTTATTCAAAAGTGGGTAACTTTATGATCAAAAATTCTCATGGGGCATTGAAAAGTAAGAGCCAACTTGTTACACGGCCTGTAGGACCTCACACGCTGGGAGCGCAGGGCGAAACTTGAAGCAAGTGCACTCAGCGTTAATCATTGAAGCAAGCCCCCGTTAGTCATTGTAGCACCTTAAGATACCTTCTCAATGTTTCCTTGCAACTAAAATTAGAAGATGCAAGGGGCTAATTGGTGCAAATACTACTGTAAACAACGGTTTACCCTTTCCACAGTATAAAGACAGCCTTCAATTAACCACAACAGGGGGAGTACTCAGGTACAGTGACAACGCATTGGCAACAATCATGAAGAGCTTCAAGCTTTCATGTCTTCTTTTCCATCGGATAATAACCTCTCAGCATATGAGAGGCCGTGAGATGAAAAAAGTATGGAAAGAAGAAACGTTGTTGTCGCACCATGGCATATAGCCTATAGCACAATAGCGACAGGCTACGTATTAAGGTGCAAGCTATACACATTGCGTTGTTGCGCCATCGATTAACCGGTCAAACACCGACTAGAACCTAAACCACACAAACATGACAATAACTAGATCAAATCAATGCAAACACGAAAGGCAGGAAAAACTCAAAAGGATGGCATGAAACTTAAGGAAAAAACTGAAGGCATATATGTGAGCTGAATTGTATCCTTCACAACTATGGGATGAGCATTCATAACAGCGATTAACATCACAGCAGTTGTAAGGGAATTGATGTTGCACCAAGCTCGTGTAGTCTGCTATGGTATATAATGAAACAGCATACGTAACAAGGTGCCCTACAACTTCACATTAATCAGATAATAGTTTGATTGCAATCCCAATAGAAACCAACATTTAGATTTGGAAAATACTATCAATTCAAATACATTTAAAATCGAGGAGAATCAGGGAAACACGAAATGCAATCAGAGAACTTTGAAGGCTATATATGATACGAATTCCACACGGAAAAGGAATTCAGACAAATCAATTCTCATCACTTTGCTTTCACCCAGCGATTAATACTACTACACGATTCACAGAGAAGGAAGGAATGAAACTCGCAGAAAAAGGATAGTACTATGATCTGACTATTGTGCACCTCCAACCATTTTCATCGCCCGTGGAGCTAGAATTAGGGAGGTTAGACAAGAACATTACCCGCTATCGTGAATGAGATGAGTTGCTAAGTCGGCGAATGAAGAGGAAGCTCTTATAGGCGGGATCGTAAGGAGAAACCCTAAAACCAGCACTGGTACAGTCAGTCTTTTCCGTTCTCTAAAACGTCGTCGTATTAACAGATCACCTCACCTTGACAAACGGTGTCGTATACAGCATTACACCATGCCTGGCCCTAGGGAAAGAAGACTTAATCTTGTAACTAATTACATTGCCCATCGGGAGTTAGGATTCTTAACCATCCTAATTACAAGGATAATATAAAGATAAAAATCTTAACTGATTATATATTTACATTCATCTTCAACAAAAGTAACATCATGATTGACGATTTATATTCTTATGATGATATTGAGATCTTCAACAACTATTTAAAAACTTTTCTTAAAAAAAAACACCTATTTGAAACTAATGGGGTGATGAATAGGTCTCCTTCTTTTGGATTTGACTCTTCTAAAACTTCATCAAGGCTATGTTCGGATGTGGTAGTTTGGTGGTATAAAGGTGGTAGTTTGGGGTGTTCCCCGCGTGGGTCCCACGTGGGTCCTACGTTCTACTCTAATAATATACTACCATATATAAAACAACCCAAAACAGTCAGACCAAAACAACCATAAAATAGTCATGTGAACAGAGCCCAAGATAGATAATACAACAGTACGTCAACGTTGATGGTGTAGTGTGCCCGCATTTCAGTATGCACGGTCAATTTGATATCGCAATTCAGTCAGTAGCTGACTGGACTGTTTTGTTTGCATATACATGATTAGTCTTGTTTTGAAGACCTTGAATTTAGATGAACAATGATATATATATTTTTTGGACATATATATATATATATATATATATATATATATATCAAAAGTTACAATCATTTAAGTTTATATAATAAAAAGACAGCCCAGTCAGTAAAAAATAGTTCAATCAGTAGCTAACTGGGACTACGAAATCACTAGACTACACAATAGTGGGTAGGAGTGTGCCGCAACTTCGTATTTTTGTTACCCTAATTCTTGTATACATTTGACTGTAGCCAAGATGGCTACATATGCCAGACTTGAAAGACAATCATGTATCAATTTGCTTTCTTTTTTAATAAAAAAAATGGGAGGGAGGAGCCGCGACACTTCTTTTTTCTTTTTTTTTCTTTTTTTAATTTTTAATATATAAGTCCAAAATGAAAAAAAATATATCATTGTTCACCTAAATTTGAGCTCTTTAAAACAAGACCAGTCATGGATATGTTTTGACACCTTTTTAAAAAATTTATTATTACATGTATACCATGATATTTAATGTGAGGATGTATGTACATATTTTAATGTGATAATGTACATGTTTTAATGTGACGATGTACATGTTCAAATGTGAGAATGTACATATTCTTTAATGAACATTTGTACATGTTTGTATGACCATATGTACAGTTTTCTCCCTTATATGTACAGATTTTAATCTAAGGATGTACATATTTAATGATTCGTACAGGTTTATGTGACCATCTGTATGTTTTTAATGCGAGAATCTACATGTTTTTACGTGAGGATGTACATATTTTAATAAACATTTGTACAGGTTTGTATGACCATCCGTACAAGTTTTCTTTTACGTTATATGTACTATAACCCTTAGAGCATCCATTATACTTTTCTGTAAAAAAAAATACCTACCACGTCAACGGATGTAGCCAGAATTGCTACATCCACCTGTAGCTAAGACACGCTGTTTTTGTTAAGTTATATGGTGTTCCATTCCTATGCTTTATCTTTAATAAAATTAACATACCGTCTTTGTCATTGGATTTAATAGTTTGTATTCTCCCCGTCATATCCAATAAACACTTATTTATCTACCCTATCTTCGAGTTACTTCCTTATCTTTGTTGGAACAAAAAAATGAGCTACAACACCCAAATACCTTCAAATATATTATGTACAGTTTGACATCTTTAAATGCTTCTTGAGGGGTAAGACATGGGGTACCTTTGGATGAAGATCGAGCTCACTATGTAGGTTGAACATGAGACAACCTCCAGCCAGAAATGAATATATATATATAATTACGCATTTTTAGTGTAAGTTTCATTTTTATCCTTATTATAAGTTCTCCTAGAAATGTATTAATGTAAAATCAAAAAATAATTACAATTGAGGATTTAATTCAAGCTAAGATTTTCAATGTGATGCTTTTTTTTATTTACTAGAAATTAAACATATTTAAATCAGTGTTTTAAAATAGATTTAACTCATTATAATTTATGTGGACAATCGATATTTAACTTTTGGGGCATTTAACTTTTGAACTGATGTATACTTGTTGGGAAAATTACTAACATAATAGTACAAACCTAGTTCAAATGGGCAAGTGCACCCAATTCGTTGCAATATAACAAGTGTTGTATCCACAAGGAAATTGGTTTCAAAATCCCAAGCTTCGGTACTTTAGTAAAACGCAAATGAAAACAGTAAATGAGGGTTTAGCCGGAGGCAAGCTTGGTTGTTTGTCAATGGAAAAGCAATACAACAGTAAATTGGTTGTTTGATGGAAATGGGTGGAAGAGTATCATAGGATAGTGAGGAATCACCTAATTCACTCAAAGAATCTCAAAACCATAACTCATTAACTCAATGCCTATTAAAGTTCAACTCATGAATCCCCAAATAATGAGAAATCCAATTCTTACCTAATTAGTCAAACCCTTTAATTAAAGGAGGTTTAAATCACTAAGTAGCATTAAGCAAGCACTTTTAATTAATAGCCCTAGAAATTTACTCCCAAAATCAAGAGAGCAAAAGTTAGGGTTTATCCCCCTTTTGGTCTAGTTCCAAACTCAAGCTCAACTATTGAATGAAACCCCCATAAATGCAATAAGAGATCAATTTAAGGCATTAATTGATATTGAAGGGAATAAAACAAGAGTAATAAATGAGTTAGGTTTCTAGCATTCAATGAGCAAAATAGGTTCAAGCCCTCATCCTAAGATACAAATGGAACTACTTAGCCATAGATAAAGGAAAGAGAAAGGAGAAATGAGAAATAGCCATTAGAGGAGCTTCCAAGCTTCAATGGACGTAGAAATCTTCACTCTCTTCTTCCTCATTTTTCTTTTTTTCTCCCTTATTTTCGCCACTCTCTCTCCTATTTCTAGCTGAAGTCGTGTGTGTTGAAGAATGAGGAAGGAATCCCCAAAATTAAGCTTTTAAAAACATAAATCTGGGTAAATTTTCTGACTGGCCGACCCAGACTGGGTCGGTCCCGTGGGTCAGTCGGTCTCCTAAGAAGACAGCACGTGAGACACTTTAAGTACGACCGACCCAGACTCTATGGGTCGGTCAATTCCAGTAGCTTGGGCTCCAGGGGGAATAATCCAACCGACCCAGACTGGGTCGGTCCTATGGGTCGGTCCTGCTCCAAAGATTTGCTCTAACTTGCGTGGGGCCTAGAATCTTCGTTGTGGCTCAGAATTGCTCCCTGTTTGCGGCGTTGGAAAGCTTGAGAGATGAGGAATCTGTTGATGCATGCCACTAGCTCAAAAAGAACCCAAAACTGTGCTCAAAATAAGCTTTTACCTATCAAGAGATCAAACTCTATAAGTTCACTATTAATCACAAAAATACTCTATTAAGTGGTGAAATAGGTCATGAATGCACTAAAATAAAGGTGAATAAAAGAACCTAAATTCACATAGTTTCAACACTTATCAACTCCCCCACACTTATCTATTTGCTTATCCTCGAGCAAAGCTAGGAACCCACAAGAAGGAGAGATATTTAGAAAGCAAGTGTTTGGATGAATTCTTGGATTTTAGTGAACAAAATGGTGGGAAACTCATGAGGAGTGCAAACCAACCTAATCATGGTGGTGAAGGTGTGCTTATGGCAAATTAAAAATACAGAGTTTCAGGGTATGATCTAGAGTGCTTCAAAGTTATAAAGATTAGGTGACTTGAAGAACTTTTATCATGGATAACTTCTCTCAAGAATGGGCATTAAGGATAAAACAAATGGAAAAATAGATGACTGCATTCGTTTCATATTTGCATAAGAGATGATAAGAAGAATTAGGACATTTTAGCCTTTGCTTTACAGAACACTCAACTCTCATTTTGTTGGTTACTGATGGTGTCTCACAAGTCCCTTTTTAGATTTTCACAAAGAAGCACCCCTTAACAATCCCTAAGAGAGAAGATAGAAGGAACCCCTTGAAGATGTAACAGAAGTTACTCTCCCAACACAGTTTCCACACCGTGATGTATAGTGGTTCGGCCAATAATCCGGCCTACGTCCACTTCTAGACAGAGCTATTATTCATCTTTTGGTTTACAACGCTAGAGAGGTTTTGGGATGAGTCTCTCTTTTCTAACTTGAGTCCTTTACAAATGAGCCCCTCTACTCCTATTTATAGACTTTCTATCACTAAGTTTACCCTTTTGCCCCTATACATGTGGTGGTGTTACATAAATATAGCTATCAGTCCTTTTACAGGTCTCCGGACTGAAATACCGCTTCCGCCTTGGACTAACTCTTCCGGACCGTCACTTTGATAATAACCCCTCCGGTAGTTACTCTGTCGGTAGCGATCCTTTAGATAGCAGCTCTTCCGGTAGCGGGTCCTCCGGTAGACTCTCTTGGTAGATCCTTCCGCATCGGGGCCTTTCGGTAGCAGGCCTTCCGACAATTGGTCTCCGGTAGTAGTCCTTCCGCTAGTAGGCCTTCGGTAGACACTTTAACCTTCCTCATGGTATATTTCATACCATTACATCAGTCCCACAAGTTCTACTTTTTAGCACTAAAAAGTGGAACTTATAAAAAGAAGATGAAATTTACACTCTGCACTCTTTTCCTTTCTACTATATATCTCCTAGTCCCACAAGTTCTTTTTCTTTTGCCTAAAAAAGGAAATGAACTTAAAAACTTTAGGCTACATGAGAGCTTGTCTATCGGTCACCAAGAAGTCCCACAGGTTCCGGGGTGATGGAGTCCCACTTGTTCTCCTGAGAAAAGGTCTCCGTCCCTTGACCGTGCCATAATAAGAAATCCAAAGATCTGGAATTCCGAAGGGCCATAATAATCCCAGAAGGCCATAATAATTCCCGAAGACCATAATGATTCCAGAAGACCATAATAATCTCAAGAAGTCCGAGATAATAATAATAAATGGGATATTACTTCATAATCAGATTGTTGCTTGAATCACTTCATTCCTTGGGCTGCATATCTAAATTTAACAGATTAAAAGATATTTGTCTTTTGGGCTGCCCGGAGCGACCGGACTTCCCAAGAGTTTTTTGTTAGTTAGAGTATATTAATCACGGGGATAAAAAACCCAAATATACATCCTATAGGTTGCTTAGAGCAGCCTGACTGAGTACATGGATAGCACAAGTCTGAAGTGAACAAAAGGAATTACTATAAATTCTATTGGTTCCCAAAAGTTGGAGATTTTGATAATGAATAATTTTAGACTGCTGTTTTTGTTTTTTTTTTTGCCAAGATCTCTTTTGGTAACCACTTAGTTACACTTTTATGCTTTCACACTCGATGAGTCTCTCTTTTCTAACTTGAGTCCTTTACAAATGAGCCCCTCTACTCCTATTTATAGACTTTCTATCACTAAGTTTACCCTTTTGCCCCTATACATGTGGTGGTGTTACATAAATATAGCTATCAGTCCTTTTACAGGTCTCCGGACTGAAATACCGCTTCCGCCTTGGACTAACTCTTCCGGACCGTCACTTTGATAATAACCCCTCCGGTAGTTACTCTGTCGGTAGCGATCCTTTAGATAGCAGCTCTTCCGGTAGCGGGTCCTCCGGTAGACTCTCTTGGTAGATCCTTCCGCATCGGGGCCTTTCGGTAGCAGGCCTTCCGACAATTGGTCTCCGGTAGTAGTCCTTCCGCTAGTAGGCCTTCGGTAGACACTTTAACCTTCCGCATGGTATATTTCATACCATTACACCCCTAAGCAATAAAAATTCACCAAGATAAGGTTATATGGTTGCACCGCATATACATGCTCCTCAAGAGAGAAATTTTTCAAAATTTTGGTGGAAAATCTTAAGAATTCAAAGAAAAACTTGCTTACTCTAAATGTGACTCCTAAAGGGAAGTAATAGATAAGCATAAAGAAATTGAGCAGTGCACAAAAAGAAAAGGTTGGTTCCCCCACACTTGAATGGGACAATGTCCTCATTGTTCAACAATAAAATTGGGTAGAAATCAATAAGACCTTTTCGAAGCACTAAACATAGAGTTGACAAAAGTATAATGCATTGTTTAAGTATTGAGGAGTTAGAGAACTAGTACTACCCTGATAAGACGTTAGTTGGATGAAGGGTTCCCCCACACTTGATAGTGTCCGGGGTCGTTGACGCGCTAGCTCCGACGGTGAAGAGTCGGAGAGCGTAGGAAAATTTTGCAAGAGTTCCACTTGCATTTGTCCTAACTCAGCCTTGAGGAGTTCTTGTTTGCAATGTGTATATATCTACAATGCACAATCCAGAAACAATGAGGCGCAAAAAGGATTTCAAAGAATTGGCAAAAAGCCCGTGGTTAGATTCCAAAAGTAGACTCATAGATGAGTTTAATACCATAGTATCCAAAAGGTACAGAAAACATAAAGATATGGCGGGCAGTAAAGTACAGGATAGCCAAATTAAAAGAAGTTCAAATGACAGACAGAACCAATCTCCAAACTAAATATAACAGTTTCAAACGATAGCACTCTGGCACCCGACAACATAAACTGGCTACTAAGGAGGTGGCGCACCGGGTCGGAGCTCGTCTCGCAGGCGCTTCACCCAAGCCTCCATCTCGACCTGCATCTTGGCCTCCATCTCGCGATGATAGGCCGTCATCCGCTCCTCAAACTCCTGCCAAGAGATAGTATCCGGCGGTGGTGGGGGCAGAGCAAGGAGTGGGGCGCTGGGATGGGAGCTGCTGATCTGAAGGAGGATGAGCCGGCACACTGCTGGTCGTCCTCTACAATCCCCTTCTGCTAAGTTACCCCGTTCCAGGAGAAGCCCATCCTATGCATAGCGTAGCCATGAATGGAGTCCATGGGGTCAGAGACAGGCTCACCCTCAGTCGATACGCCCCGGTGGACGATCTGGAGGTGCAGGAAGTGGGGGAAACCCAAGTGATGGGTGTCCTTCTGCTTCACGATATGCTGCAAGTGGCGGAACATCAACCCGGAGAGAGAGAGAGAGAGGCTTGACCGGGTCCGGGGCTACCGTATAGTTCATCATGTAGCAGTCCATGGAGTTTAAGTCCTTACTGTCTTGAGGTAAGATGTTGTAGCGGAGCAGCGCTAACATGACCCTCTTCATGGGGTCACCCACCATGTTTAGGGTCATGGTGACCCTAACCTTTTACCCGGTCTGATTCTTCTTTCTGCGCTGGACAGGGAGAGTGAACATGTAGTGACTTCGGTGAGCGCCAAGGTCACCGACCGATATGATGGTGGTGTAGTGGAAGTCCCCGAGCGGACGCCGGAAAAAGCATAGAAAGGACTCCGGGGTGAAGCGGATGCGCTGGCCACGCACATAGGAGATGATTGTAGGTTGCCCGAGCCCCGCCTCCTCAGCAGCATTGGCGTAAAACTCTTTCATGAGACGAGGGCAATATTGGCCGCCCATGTTGAGAACACACCCCCACCCAGTGCGGTCCATAACATCCTAAAGCCCAAGGTCTGAGATGAGCTCGGGGTCGACTGTGCGCTCCCGCACGAATTCTCGAGCGTGAGGATTGTTGTACCAGCTTCGGGCCTCCTCGTTGATGAAACGGCCGTCAATAAGACCCGTGGGATGACGGGCAGGCACGGAAGCGGGCTCGGGAGCCTGAGAAGAGCTGGCGCCACTCTTGCGCTTGGAGTTGCAGCTGGGTCGGGAACTCATGGTTCTGAAACATCAAAAAGCAAACAACGGAACACACAAGAAAAGGAAACAGAAAACAACCAAGTAGTAGTTAGATGGAAGATTAAAAGGAAGAGAAACAAAAGATAATAGTGCAACTAAAATAAAAATTTGGGCAGAGTCTCCCCCGTTTTTCTACCCTTTATCGGTTCTAAGAACCTCCACAAAACCAACCAATTGGTTGTCATTCAGATATTCAGCACCCCAATAACTCAATTCATCTTAGAAGGTCGAAACTCATCAAGCAATTCAACAATGCACCTATTTTTTTGCACATTTTAAGCTACCCAAATTCCTAACCTCGCTAGTGTACTACCTTAGACATTGTAACAACCAATTTCGCTCACTAACATCCAGAAATTCCCAGAAAGCCATTGCATGATTCAAACACAAGGAAATAGGGCGAAACAAAGCCGTATTTAATTTAGGACATTTAAACACAAAATCATGCTAACACACCCAAATTGCCCCATTTTCCATTTGAATTTGCATACACACCCCATAAGCACAATAAAATACTGTCCTAATCTCTAAAGTTGCAAAAATCAGAAATTTTAACATGAGGCCTCGTTCGGTTTGCACACATTCTAGCCTAAAGTGTAACTTTTTGAAACTTTGCCCAAAAATCAGAAATTAATGTTAGAGGGGCGTACCTTGGCGTTTTAGAGAGGTAATTAGGCACGAAATTTGATCGATTCAGGAGAAACTTTGACTAGAAATGAATTTGGGCAATTTCTGGAAATTTAGGAATTCAGGGATTTTGGTGGGTGTGAATGGTGCTGGAGTGAGGACTGGTGCGTGGAAGGTGGCGCAGTGGTCGCGGATGGCGTGCGGCTAGAGATCAGGTGCGATGGAGTGGTCTGGCTGGGTTGGTACGTGCGAGGAAGAGAGGAATGGGGTGGGATGTGCGCAAGGAAGGGGGAGTGTAGAAGGGTTCTGGGTATCGATGGGAAGAAGGGATTTTTGGGAAGGAAGGAGGAAGAAAGAGGGTGGGTGACCGTTGTAATAAAAACACAACATTTTGGGTCTTTTTTTTCAAAAATTTTGACCAGACCGACCCAGATCCGACCCAAGACTGTGGGTCGATCGATTCCAGTAAGTTGGCTTCTGAAAATTTTAACAAGACCGACGCAGGTCCGACCCAGGATTGTGGGTCGGTCGATTCCAGAAAGTTGGCTTCTGAAAATTTTATCTAGACCGACTCAAGGCCGCCCATACAGTCTGGGTCGGTCGACTCCAGTAAGTTTCCCTTTGTGAGAATTACACAGGACCGACCCACTGTGGGTCGGTCCTCTGGTTGGTCGGCACAAACATTGCCCCATTCCTTTTGTTTTTCTTCTCACATCATTAATAGTCATCCAAAAACCATCGAAACCACAAAAGCATCCAGAAACAGCTAAAATAAGTACCCACACAAGCAAAAAGAATTTACACATACTACTACACTAAAATTACTTAAAGAGATGGAAAGGAGTCCGGGTTGCCTCTCGGAAAGGTGCCCGTCTTTTTAAAGTCTTTGGCTAGACCATAGTAAGGGTTAGAATGAACCTGGGGGTCTCTTAAGTAAAGAGCCCGAGCCTTAACCTTTTGGATGTCCCCTCCTAGGTAGTGCTTCAGACGAGAACCGTTAACCATGAAAGTCTCCCCCTTGACGTTCTTTAGCTCAAAAGCTCCATAAGGGGTGACCCTTGTGACAGTGAAAGGGCCAGCCCAATGAGACTTCAATTTCTCGGGGAATAACTTCAACCTTGAGTTATAAAGAAGAACCCAGTCGCCTTAGTGAAACTTTCGCATCACAATCATCTTATCATGCCATTTCTTGGCCTTTTCTTTGTAGATGCGGTTATTTGCATAGGCTTCCTCCCGAATCTCTTCTAACTCGCTCAATTGTTACCGTCTTTTGTCACCGGCGCTCTTGAGGTCATAGTTGAGGGCTTTCACCGCCCACTATGATTTATACGCTAATTCAACCGGCAAGTGACAAGCCTTCCCATAGACGAGTTGAAACAGCGACATACCGATAGGAGTTTTGTAGGCGGTTCTATATGCCTACAATGCATCATCGAGCTTCATGGACCACTCCTTTCGTGAAGAGTTGGGGCTGTCTTTTGAAGGATCCATTTGAGCTCTCGGTTGGTGACCTCAGCTTGACCATTACATTGTGGGTGATACGGAAGGGCAACCTTGTGTCTCACCCCATACTTAGTCATTAGAGCTTCATATTGTTTATTGCATAAATGAGACCCTCCATCACTTAATATAGCTCTCGGCACCCCGAACCGTGTGAAAATGTTCTTCTTCAAGAACTTGATTACTACCTTGGCGTCATTTGTCAGGGTCGTAATTGCTTCATCCCACTTGGTCACATAGTCAAACCAAGAATAAACAAGTTGGAGCAAGAAGATGGGAAGGGGCCCATGAAGTCGATACCCCACAAATCAAACGGCTCGACCTATATCATTATGTTGAGAGGCATCTCATGCTTGCGTGAAGTGTTCCCGAGACTCTGATATTGGTCACAGGAGGCAACGAACGAGTGGTAATCCTTATGAAGGGTTTTCCAGAAAAACCCGGCTTGAAGAACCTTGGTCGCTGTTCGTGCCGGACCGTGGTGTCCACTGGCTTTACCCGAGTGATAGTGAATTAAAATTTCCTACACTTCACTCAATGGCACACATCTCCAGATCACCCCATCAGCACAAACTTTGAAAAGAAAAGGGTCCTCCCAGAAATACATCTTAACGTCGAAGAAGAATTTCTTTCTTTGCTGATAGGTCATCTCTGGTGGGATCACCTCCCTTGCCAAATAATTCGTGAAGTCCGCATACCAAGGGTCACCGGTCTCTACAATCATGAAGATGCTCTCGTCGGGGAAGAATTCATTGATTGGCACACCATCATCAGGAGCCTCCATTCGAGATAGATGGTCAACTACAACATTTTGCACACCCGGTTTGTCCCGGATCTCTATCTAGAATTCTTGAAGGAGAAGAATCCATCGGAGAAGTCTAGGCTTTGCATCACCTTTGTTGAAAAATACTTTAGCGCTGAATGGTCGGTGTGCACTACAACCTTGCTGCCCAAGAGGTAAGATCGGAATTTGTCGAGGGCGAATACACTGCTAACAGCTCCTTCTCGGTGGTGGCGTAGTTTTTGGGCATCATTGAGGGTTCTACTAGCATAGTAGATACTCCTCAATATCTTTTCCTTCTTTTGACAAAGGACATCCCCCACCACATAGTCGTTGGTGTCGCACATGATCTCAAACGGTAAACTCCAATCGGGGGATACCACAATAGGTGCAGAGATAAGGCACTGCTTGAGGGTGTTGAAAGCATTAAGGCACTCCTCTGTGAATTCAAATTTCACATCCTTGGCCAAAAAGTCGCAGAGAGGCTTTGACATTTTGGAGAAGTCTTTGATGAACCTTCTGTAAAACCCGACATGACCCAGAAAACTTTGAATATCTTTCACTGATGTCGGAGGAGGTAGTTTTTCAATCACTTCAATTTTAGCCATGTCAACCTCAATACCCTTTGACGAGATCTTGTGCCCCAAAACAATTCCTTCTCTTACCATTAAATGACACTTCTCCCAATTTAGCACAAGGTTTGTTTCTTCACACCGAATCAAGATAGCCTCAAGGTTGTCTAAGCAAGTGTCGAAGGAGGGGCCGAAGATGGAGAAATCATCCATAAAGACCTCAATGCTCTTCTCTAGGAAGTCAGAGAAGATCGACATCATGCATCTCTAAAATGTGGCTAGGGCATTGCAAAGCCCGAAAGGCATCCGGGTGTAGGCAAACTTCCCATAAGGGCATGTAAATGTCATCTTCTCCTGATCCTCAGGAGTTATGGGGATTTGGAGATACCCCAAATATCCGTCCAAGAAGCAATAGTAGTCTTGTCCCGCCAACCTCTCGAGCATTTGATCAATGAATGAGAGAGAGAGAGAGAAATGATCTTTTCTGGTGGCGGTGTTCAGCTTTTGGTAGTCGATGCAAACTCTCCAGTCATTGGTAGTCCTTTGAGCCACCAGCTCACCCTTTTTGTTGGGGATGACAGTAACGCCTCCTTTCTTTGGGACCACTTGCACGGGACTCACCCACTTGCTGTCGGAGATGGCATAGATAATCCCCACATCCAAGAGTTTGAGAACTTCTTTCTTGACAACCTCCTTCATGTTCAGATTTAATCGTCTTTGAGGTTGGACCAATGGCTTGTAGTCATCTTCCATGAATATCCGGTGGGTGGAGTAGGGCTGATTCCCTTGATGTTGGCTATAGTCCACCCGATAGCCCATTTATGGCTTCGAAGCACCCTCATCAGACTTTCCTCTTATGCACCTGTCAAGGAAGAAGAAATAATAACATGTAGAACACACGAGTCAGTCAAATAAGCATATTTGAGATGAGAGGGTAGAGGTTTCATCTCCACAGTGGGAGGATTTTGAACCGAAGGTAACCGCTTCTGAGTTGTGCGTTCCAATGGTTCGGGTGGTGGATAGTGAGGTCTATGGCCTAAAAATCTGTTGTTCAACTCAGCCACCATTTCAGTCATTTTTGGATGAAATTCCTGTTCAACACAAGCCTCAAACAAAGCTATCTTAAGGGCATCAGATTTGATAAAAGAGAGAGAGTGATCCTGCACAAAAAACTCTATGACATCTGTAGCAAAAACAGCCTCAGCTTGTGAGGGTCTCTTCACTACTTTAGACATGTCAAATTCTAATTTTTCATCATGAAGTCACAGAATTATTTTGCCTTTCTTCACATTTATAAGGGCCCTAGCAGTTCTCATGAAGGGTCTACCCAAAATCAGTGGCACTCTCTGGTCTTCTTCCGTATCTATCACAATGAAATCAGCTGGGAAGACAAATGTGCCAATAGTTACTACCAAGTCCTCTACCTTTCTCTTAGGGATAACCAAAGATCTATCCGTTAATTACAATTGAATAGGAGGGGGGTGCATTTACCAATTCCAAGCTTATTAAAAGTTGAGAGAGGCATAAGATTTATACTAGCACCTAAATCATATAGCCCACTACCACAATCAATTTCACCAATAAAGCAATGAACGATAGGCAAACCGGGATCTCCAAGCTTCGGAGGTAGACTTCTTTGTAGAACTGCTGAAACTTCTTCGGTGAGGTGAACGATTTCCGCTTCCTCCAGCGATCTCTTGTTTGCAATGATGTCCTTCATGAATTAGGAAAAATCGGCATATGTTTCAAAGCATCAGAAAAAGGAATGTTAATTGTTAATTTCTTGAAAATGCTTAGAAACTTCCTAAATTGTTCATCCAAATTTTTCTTTTTTAGTCTATTGGGAAAAAGGAAGAGGGGAAGATGTTTTGCAAGAGTAGTAGAAGTAGAGGGTTCAGAAGACTCCTTCTTCTTGGAAACTTTCTTAGGTGGAGATGGGGGCTCGTCAACAATCTCTTGCTCTTCTTCTTGTGCTCCATTTTCTTGGGACTCCATGTCCTCTTGTGAGCATGATGGATCAAGTAGTCTCCCACTCCTTAATGTTACCGCTTTCGCTTGCTCTCTTGGATTGGGCTTGGCTTGACTTGGAAGAACACCTGATGGTCTTTGAGCAAGTTGTTGGGAGATGCTTTCAAGTTGAGCTTCAACCCATTTGTTGGTGGCTTCTTGACTTGCTTTAAAAGCATCCAAATCAGCTGCCTTAGTGTGCATAACTGAGACAAGATTCTTCATCATGTCTCTTAGCTCGGCATTGGCATCCGTGGAAGGGGGAGATGGTTGTTGATGTTGTTGTTGAAAGCCCGGAGGTGCTCCTTGTGGTCGGTAGCCCATTTGAGAGTTTTGAGGTTGAGGGTTGGTTTCAGGTCTAAAGCTTTGGGAGGCATTATAAGAGTTGCTTCAGAGGTGGATCCTGAAGCGAGAGAGGCAATGACTTTGGCGTTGTCTTTTTGGCCAACCGCTAACTTCTCCACCATTTTTGTGAGTGAATAGATTTGAGCGGAGAGGTGATCGATTGGCTCGACATGTAGAAGACCGGCGGCCCTAGGAGCTCAGCCTTTGCCCTTAGCCCACTGTCTTGTATTTGTAGTCATGATCTCTAGGAGTTCCATTGCTTCATGAGGTGACTTATTCATGAAGCTTCCTCCTGTTGAGGAGTTTACAAGCAGACGGTTGGAATCATCTAACCCATTGAAGAAGGATAGACATAGTGATTGATCGTTCAAACCGTGGTGGGAGCAGCTCATAAGCATCTCATTGAACCTATCCCACGCGTCATATAAAGTCTATCCCGGCTCCTGGGTGAAAGTATTAATCTCACCAATTAATTGCCTTGTCCTACTGGTTGGGTAGTACTTAGCAAGAAATTTATGGGCCAGTTGAGACCAAGTGTGAATGGACCTTGGGGGCAGACTGCGATACCACCTTGAAGCTGCATCTTGTAAGGAATGAGGGAAGAGTTGCAACCTTATTCTTTCGTTAAGCGCTCCGGTCTTACTAAATGAGTTGCAGAACTCAAGGAAAAGACTAAGATGGTTTGAGGCGTCATCTGGGTTTTGCCCACTAAATCTCCCCAAGTCTCTGATTGCAGTGATGAAATAGGTTTTGAAAACCCATTGATCGGCCTCTGCAAGTGTAATCTCGGGGAGAACTATAGCTGACGCTCTCCCTTCGGTACATGGTTGATAATAGCTGCTCAATGTCTGAGGAGGCTCTGGTTGATGTTCATTGAGAATGTGCTCATCATCTAGATTTAAGCTCGACCATGGTTGAGCTGTTCAAGACCCTTCAAGCTCGATGTAGACAACACTCAAGTTCTGCTCTCGGGCTTATCAGGGGAGAGCCTCTAGCTCGAGTACTTGGTATACACTGAGAAAGCAGATGGTACCCGAAAAGCACAAGAACAACTAAACTTGAATAAGAAAAGCAAAAACACAAAGAAAGAAAAAAAAACTAAAATACCGAACCTAGGGAAATTGAATAATCAATTTCCCTGGCAACGGTGTCATAAACTTGTTGGGAAAATTACTAACATACTAGTAAAAACCTAGCTCAAATGGGCAAGTGCACCCAATTCGTTGCAATATAACAAGTGTCGTATCCACAAGGAAATTGGTTTCAAAATCCTAAGCTTCAGTACTTTAGTAAAACGCAAAAGAAAACAGTAAACGGGGGTTTAGCCGGAGGCAAGCTTGGTTGTTTGTCAATGGAAAGGCAATAAAATAGTAAATTGGTTGTTTGATGTAAATGGGTGGAAGAGTACCCTAGGATAGTGGGGAATCACCTAATTCACTCAAAGAATCTCAAAACCACAACTCATTAACTCAATGTCTATTAAAGTCAACTCATGAATCCCCAAATCATGAGAATTCCAATTCTTACCTAATTAGTCAAACCCCTTAATTAAAGGAGGTTTAAATCACTAAGTAGCATTAAGCAAACACTTTTAATTAATAGCCCTAGAAATTTACTCCCAAAATCAAGAGAGCAAACCACCATAAATGCAATAAGAGATCAATTTAAGGCATTAATTGATATTGAAGGGAATAAAACAAGAGTAATAAATGAGTTAGGTTTCTAGCATTCAATGAGCAAAATAGGGTTAAGCCCTCATCTTAGGATACAAATGGAACTACTCAGCCATAGATAAAGGAAAGAGAAAGGAGAAATAGTCATTAGAGGAGCTTCCAAGCTTCAATGGAGGTAGAAATCTTCACTCTCTTCTTCCTCCTTTCTTCTCTTCTTTTCTCCCTTATTTTCGCCACTCTCTTTCTCTCTCTCTCTTTATCTCTCTCTCTCTCTTCTTTCTAGCTGAAGTCGTGTGTGTTGAATAATGAGGAATGAATCCCCAAAATCCAGCTTTTAAAAACACAAATATAGGCAAATTTTTCGATAGACCGACCCAGATGGGTTTGGTCCCGTTGGTGGGTCGGTCTCCTAAGAAGAGAGCACGTGAGACACTTTAAGTACGAACCGCCCTAGACTCCATGGGTCGGTCGATTCCAGTAGCTTGGGCTCCAGGGAGAATAATCCAACCGACCCAGACTGGGTTGGTCCTATGGGTCAGTCCTGCTTCAGAGATTGTTCTAACTTGCGCGGGTCTAAAATCTTCGTTGTGGCTCGAAATTGCTCCCCGTTGCGGCGTTGAAAGCTTGAGAAGTGGGGAATCTATTGATACATGCCACTAGCTCAAAAAGAACCCCAAAAGTATGCTCAAAATGAGCGTTACCTATCAAGAGATCAAACTCTATAAGTTCACTATTAATCACAAAAATAATCTATTAAGTGGTGAAATAGGCCATGAATACACTAAAATAATGGTGATAAAAATAACCTAAATTCACATAGTTTCACCACTTATCAATACTCAATTTTTTTCCCTGATGTAAACAATAAATATATATAAGATAAAGAAAGTACATATAAGTGATGATGTGTATTTAGTCATGTAAAAAGTTTTACTTAGTGAATTAATTATAAATAATTATTATATTGTCATATCAAATCAGGTATTGGTACAACAAATGGTCATCATTAAAACACAAAATGAAAAACTAATTTTGATCATCACGTCCATCTTTTGGAACTTTTCCTCTCCATGAGGGTGGAACTAGGAGGATAATTACTCTATGGTCGATTTTTTCAATAAAAGGATATCGATTTTGGTATATTCTCAAATACACTAATCATTGAAGTTTAAACTAAGGTTAACCACACAAATTAGATAGCGCGGGCACAGAGGATATTGAATGGGATGTGTCACGCTGACTGCGTATGAATATGACATTTTATAAGTGATAATAATAGGGAAAATTAAATCCCCACCCATGACGTTTGGAGAAATTACACACCCCACCCATGAGGTCTCAAAAATTATTTTGCCCACCCATGTGGTTTCTCTATTTTACATCTGACAACTTTTTTAATATTTGATCAATTTAAACGAGGCTTAAATGTTGTCCAAAATTGATAAAAATTTACATGGATGATGCTAAGGTGTTATATTTTTGCCCAATGCCAAATCCAAAGTTTTTTAAGGTCATATATGACGTGTGGGACCCAATGAAATACGTTCACATAATACATGTTTCATTGGGTCCCACGAATCACATATGAGCTTAAAAAACTTTAGATTTCACACTAGATCAAAATATAACACCTTAGCATCATCCATGTAAAGTTTCATCAATTTTGGATAACATTTAACCATCTTTTAAGTTGATCAAATCTTAGAAAAGTTGCTGGATGTAAAATAGCGGAAACCACATGGGTGGGCAAAGTAATTTTTGAAACCTCATGGGTGGGATGTGTAATTTCGCCAAACATCATGGGTGGGGGATGTAATTTTCCCATAAAATTTTAATGGTTGTAACTTTAAAAATATAACTCTAAAATAAAAAAAATATTATATCACTGCTCACCTAAATTTTAATTCTTTAAAATAAGACCAGACATGCATATGTTTTGACAACTTAAAAAAATTATTTGTATATTTAGGTAATACACTAAATTGTTGATATGATTTATTAAAATTAATATTATGATTCATCAAAATTAATATTATGATTCATTAATTAACAATTGATGAATTAGATAACAAACTTTAAAACTAATAATACATCACTATTGTTTTGTAGTGCATATTATTCTTTTGTGGTTTATTGTTATTATTTGTATTTATGATGTCTTTTTAGCCTTATATGGTGAATCATATATTCCTAACATACCAATTTCGTAACACATAATGGATCATTATTGTTTTGTAGTGTATTATTATTGTTGTATGGTGTATTTTAAATTGTATATCATGAATCATAAATCTATTTGATATGTATATACATACACACACACATATATATATATATATATATATATATATATATATATATGTAACTAATGTAAATTCTTTAATTTGTCAAAACATATATGTGATTGCTTCTGTTTTAAAGATCTCAAATTTAGATGAACAATAATGCAAAAAAATTACTGTTGATTTATATTTTAAAAGTTACAACTATTAAGTTTATATATATATATATATATATATATATATATATATATATTACTCTCACTCATGTACCACCCAAACAGTTGAATCAACATATTAACTTGACTACCTCATATACAAGCCGCGTAATAGTTTGTGCACACGCTAGACCATCTCTTTTAATTAATACTTTCTTCGTTCCTTCTTGACCATCGTGTTTACTATTTGGTCATGTAGTTTGACATCAATATTTAACATATAAGATAATATAATTGTACAAATCTTAGTTTTTGTAATAAACTACATAACTCAAAACATAATTTCATAAAACTATTTATCTTATTTGTTTAATATTGAAGTGAAAAAACGTGTTAAAAATCAAACAAGACGGTCAAAGTAAGACGGAGTTAGTATAAAATATATATAACACCTTGTGTCATTCCATTACTTTTTTCAATAAAATCCGTTCCTTCTTTTAACCCACATTCCATATTATATCGAGTCACAAACATCCGTCACCAAATCCGTGCCCATTACATTACTTTTTCAAAAAATCTGTTCCTTTTTTTACTACTCCATCCAGTTATAAGTGTCTCTTTTACTATTTGAACATGTTGTTTGACTTCAATATTTAACCTATAAGATGAAATAATTTTATAAATTTAAGTTTACTTGTATATAGTTAATCTAATATGGAATCTACTACAAAAATTAGATTTATATTTTATCTTAGATTTTAAATGTTGAGATAGAAAAGTGTGTCATAAGGCAAATGAAACAATTGAAGTGGGACGGAGGGAATAACTTATACGCTCAGTCGGGTTTTCACTTTGCGCAGTCGGAATTTTTAAAAAATTTACGATATTGCCCTTACTTTTAAATTTTTTATAAATATTTTAAAATATTATAATATTTACCAAAAAATTATGATATATTACAAATAGTGCCCAAAACACACTAACACTTTTATAAATTATAATATTCACCCAAAACTTGTGATATATTACAAATAGTGCCCAAAACACATTAATACTTTAAAAATTATAATATGCACCCAAAACTTATATTACAATAGTGCCCAAAACACACAAAATTTCCAAAAAAAAACACATAGCTAGCACCACCTGGATGTAACACCCCTACCGCTAACCCCAACATTATCGCCTAATTGTCTTGGTCATCACTTTAACTAAAGCGGAATTTCAAATACAACCGGTGGGTGATACAACGCCGTTAGCCGCCCATGTGTCTAACAAGGCTTAATTTATAACAATTGCGGTCCAATAAACTAAAAATATACCGAGCTTCCATGAATACATAATATAACATCATACAACCGTTCAATTACCGAGTGCTACAATGTATAATCCAAAATACATTCCGTTCTCACAAGTCTAAACAAAAGTAACTATGAGTTTAACATCTTACTCAAGTCTATCAAGTCTACATAATCCCAAAATACAAAAACGTGTACAATGTGGTACACCGGCCATTCACAAGGGGCTACCAGCCCATGTACAACTCAGTACACCTCCCAAAAATTTACTAACTAACAAAAGCACAAAAGTTCGGTCTCACTCGACCAATCAGCCCTGTCGGGTGCCTGAAAAAAAACAGTGGCCCCAAGGGGCTCAGCAAACTTGTTGGTATGAAATCCGCATACCCCGCGTGCTAACGGGGGTACACCGACTACTTTTTCGCATACATGGAATTGATTTTATTTCAAGCAATCATACTGATGAAAACAACATAATAGACATGTAATAACAACACATGTAACAACAACACTCACACACAGAGCACAACACCTGAGAGTAGAAGTCAGTTCATAATTCACATTCTCTGTTCTTTATCACACCCTCTAGATATCCTACTTCTTGGATAATTCTAGAGTTAAGTCAGTATGACCTCCGGTTGAGACACATATAGATCTCACCACCGGGCTATTTCTTTCATAACCCATAATACCCAGCTTACCTCTTCAGATGGGTAAGCTATGCCAGTCTCACTCCAAATGGGCACCACTATGTATGTGGCTCACGGCCCCATAGGGCACCACTATGTGGCACACGCCCTGTAACAAGAGATGATGAGCATGAAATCAGAAACAGACGCTCTTGTTTCCTCTTCCTTGCAGTGTGACTCACAATCCCCTCGCCTAACCCAACTCTCGGGTTAGTAATAATACAGTCAGTGGTCAGTCAGAATTCAACTCACAACAATTCATCATATGGGACATGGCGCATATTAAGCGGTTAGGTCCCACCATTGTTAGTTATGTCAAGTGCCGAGTTAGATTAGTTCACAGACAATCATCAACTCATACAAGGCATTCAACCACTCACAAGACATAAGGAGTTGTAATAAATCATATTCGTGCATCTATCTTGATTAGGTGATTTGTAAACATACACACAATCACACAAATAGAGGTAATCTCGGTAGCATACAGGGCATGAGAAAATCATATCGTTCACCGTCGTTGTTCATCGTCGACTCTCCTCTGGAGTCCGACTATTCAAATCCTATAACATTCGCGGAATCGGGCGTTAATTCTATATAATTAACCTAGCTCATTTCATCTTTAATAATTCCCGATCAACAATTACTAACTCATTATAACTCGAACTTAGTCACACAAGTTACTTACTTCACATTAGATCTTATGCTTGTTTACACCTCTAGTGACCATTACATGACACCAAACAAGTCCTAACATTCATATGACATCAATACCAAATAATTCCCCATCTTAAAATTTCATTTTTAAACTCTCGATTGATTTTTAAGGTTGGTCCGGGACCTTGTCAACTCCCGGACCAAACCTTAACCAAACTCTCAGGGCATTTCTGTGACTGGTCTGGGTCTTTGCATGGGACCTAAGTCCCGACCAGGGTGTTTGGAAACTCTCGGTAGTCTTCTTAGGTTGGTCTGGGTCTTTGCAAGGGACCTAAGTCCCGGACCACATGGCTAAGAAACTTTCAGACGTTTTGAAGAGCTGGTCCGGGTCTTTACATGGGACTTAAGTCCGAGACCATGCTCACAATATACTTTCGGATGTTTTTTTATGGTGGTCCGGGACTTGTTCCTAGTCCTAAGTCCCGGACCCTGCTACATTTTGACAGTTTTAACATTTTCATTTAGTGTTCTAACCTCCTTTCTTTACCCATTTATTTCCCAATCTTCCCACATGTGTACTAGCATGTTATAACACTAATTTGACACTCCAAATCTGCCTGATTCATTTACTAAACTCATCACTCATTCTTTGTTAATTTACATAATCTCCCACTCTTAATTCTTTTAGAACTTGCACTTAGTCTCCTAGGTTCTTAATGCCGATTTTGCTCTCATACTTTAGTTACTCAATGGTTTCACAACTAATGCATTCCTAGTATTCAACTTGCATTATTTTCATTCCAATTTTTATCCAACTTGAACTCTAAAACGCCTAGTCCTCCCTAGGTCATTTCTACCAACAAAACACACCTGATTTGCTACAGAAATTTTGACAGAGTTTCCCTACAATATTACGCATGCCACATTGCATTATTCAGCTCACCTAAGCCAATTCAGTAGCCTTGTTTATTTTAGACACTAACAACACATACTTTCCAGCACATTCACACTTAATTAGCTTGGCTCCAAGGCATTCAAACATCAACATAAACAACACTAAAATAACTTTATTTCTTGATCACAATTACAGTAGCATAAACAATACTAAAGCAATGTAATTTTTAATACCACAAGACATTCAAACATCTGTTCAAAGGTAGTTTAATTACCTTAGACTCTATAGTTTTCTTTTCCTCTTTTCTTTCTCCTTTCTTCTTGCTCTTTTCTTTCTTTTTGTTCTTGTTTACAAGCCGGCCAATGGGGAATTTATGTGCTAATGCTACAGACCAAGCCCAAGGAACATAATGAGCATTAAGTAAAACACTTAAGCTCTTGCATTAACCCTAGAATGAAAGAAGAGTGCTTAAGGCACTCAAAAGATGGTTTACCTTCCAACCTGGAGATGAAGTATTAGACAACTCACAAGGCAAAGCTCCAGCACTTTTATTGAGGATAAAACCTGCTAGAACAAGGGTAACAATGGGGTTTAAAATCTGGAGAATTTCAGTCACCAAAAGAAAGCTAGAAGAGAAGGTGTTTTAAGCTTCTTTTTACCTTAAGACAACCAAGAGGTGTTCTAGCTCACCATGTGTTGCTTCCTCCTTCAAGTAAAGCTCCAACCATGGAGATGAACTTCAAGATTTTCAGATTTTGAAAGATGGAAAAGGATCTCTAAGACAAGGGGAGCAAGATGGTGTAATTTTTGTAGTGTTTTTGATTTTGTTTAAGCTTGAGCAAAGAGGGAGGAAACTCACGCCTGGTTAGGAGAGTTCAGAATCGCCATGGAAGAGGGGAGAAAAATGGAGAGTGCTGGGGAAGAAGGAAAACATGAGAATAGAGAATGAGGGGAGAGAATGTCAAAAACAAAACTTGTACTTTTTCTACTTTATGCTTTTTGTCTTATTTCAATAATAAGAAATAAATAGGCTGAGAGGGGAGAATGAAAACGTGGGAAATGCTGGAGGGAGTTCCAGATTTTTACAAAATGGAGGGGGGTATTTTGGTCTTTTAGCAATCAACACCCCATAAGTCCCTGTTTGGCACTATTCATCAATCCGGGCAGCTTTTCTGGATTTTTTCGTTCATTTATTTTGAATGGTTCCTAAACCTTCATTAGTGTATGGTCACATAATTAATTATAATACACACAAGTCCATTAAACCGCTTAAAGTCACATTTTCCCAGTTTTTCCGAAATATGTGTTTTAAGACTTCTTTTGCGTTTTAAACCCACTATATGGATTTGTTTTCTTCGGGAATTGTTCCCACATGTTATTTAGGTATAATTAAGCCTCTAAATATCACATTAGCATAAATTAATCACCATAGTTAAGTCCGGGGTATTTCACTGGATGATATTAATGTTGACGAGGACATATGAGGGGCTCATTCGATAGTATAATTTTATGAATTTGTAGTACTTTTAAGTTAAATTTAGGTTTTAAAAAA
>JAIOTZ010001541.1:0-32061 GCA_023374045.1 Limonium bicolor | reverse complement strand
GTCATACTGTCCAATCTCCTTATACAAACCATGCACGCAGCGGATAAATACTTACATACTCAACGTGGGGGTGAGTTACACTGCCGTTATCACCCACGTGACTAACAAGGCTACTACCTCTACATACCGCATCGGTCTGATGGACCGGAATCCCGAGTACTCATATCTACCATATTACTTTCCGTATACCAATAAATGCTACATTCTTCTATCGATACAATACTTCAAGTTCATTACAATGCAATATACTTAACCGGTTTACTAGGTTCCAAATCAAATACAATATTTCTCCAAATTCATACACACTCACTAAGAGTCTATCTACTACCCAATCCTCACGAACCTCCTACTTTCTAACTACGAAGGCGTGCCGCCGGTCTTTCCTTGACCATATTCGTTTCGGGTACCTGCACACTAAAAAATGTCCCCCGAAGGGGTCAGCTTTCGCCGAGCATGATAACCGCATACCCCGCGTACTAGTGAGGGTACGCCGACCACTTGGTCGAATACATGCGATTCATTTATTCACACAACATGCATACATGCTTTCATAACTCAATACTACATTACTTTCACAAGGCATACATACACACATACATTTCATTACATTCAAGGAAACAATAAATCATCCAATACATACTTACCTTCTTCCGAATACACATACGCATTATATACACAATATACAATACTTGTTAGCTTCATTGGTCCACCCGGGTTAATCGGGTGGAGATTACTCTTTTACTCGTTACTTCATACATACGCATACATACTCATACTCACACTTACTTACGGATCCATACTTACTTACTCTTACTCTTACTCAAGTTAAGTCGTCGGGACCTCCGGCCCTGGGGACTACACCGTCCCACCTCCGGGATTTACTTGACTCACCAATCCGGGATGCTACCCATTTAAGGGATTTGGGCCGCGGACCAGTTTAAGAGTCAGGAATTGCAGCCAACCTCTTGTGACTCCGCATCCTCACGCGTGGCCGAAGCTATATCGGACTTGTACTCATTCCAATTTACTCACTTAAGTTAGGAGTTAGATAGTTAGGAATTAGCACAAGTCAACATCCAAGCCACAATACTACAATACCCATGTACACATACATACGAATACATAAATACAAGTACATACAAAATACAATACGCTTCATCATCATTCATATGTTTCATGAATTATACAAACTATTGTTCAAGACAAATATAGAGAACAATGTAAACAAGCACAAGTAAGTGCAATATAATCCGATTCATGCATTTATCTTATTAGGTGGTCAAATAAGCACACAAATCGGGGTAACCAGATTAGGATACAGGGCATGAAAAATCATAATTTTTACCGGAATTTACTTTACCGGGTGTTCCCTTGTCCCTTTGGTTCACTCTTGTTCCTCGATCCTTATTCTCGAACCAATGACTACATGTCAAATGATTCAATTAATACTAAGCATTACAATACATGCATAGTTACTACTCCCGTACTTACCCCGTTATCCCGTTATTTCGGTATAACTTAATGTTCTTTATATTCACAACTTTCTTACCTTCTTTACTTTAGCATTAACGCCTTACTCATTCACATATATAGTATGTATATATATATGTGTATATATATATATATATATGTATGTATTTATATATATATATGTGTTATTATATATATATATACATATATGTATTACATATTTATCTAATTAAAATTTAATTTTTTTTTTTTTATAAAGGCCGACCGACCCACCCTGGGTAGGTCGCCTGGGTAGGTCGGCTGCAGAGAGTACCCGGGTTACAGAATTCGGCCCGACCGACCCAGTCTAGGGTAGGTCGCCTGGGTAGGTCGGCTGCAGAACCCCTTTTAATTATCTACTTGGATTCCAAATTCAGCTCTATTCTCACCCAATCTTTTCCTACTCATTTCCACATGTTTATGTAAACACTAATTAAATCCTCTAATTCACCTTAGTTCATCCATCAAATCCGTTTCTCAACCTAAATCAACTTACAATTTTTTCCTCATTTCATTCCAGCACTATACCAATTTTCTTTCTTCAATGCTACAGATTTTTAAACCAACTTCTACCATCCAATACTTCCTCTACCAATGTCACTCCTAGCATTCTTATTGCATCATCTTACCATCCTACTTCCATCCCATTACCTAGCTCTTCTCCAAATCTGTTTCAAGGTATCAAACTACTCACCTTAAGTCCTCCAAATACACTTAATTCCTCCTAGTTTCTCCAATGTGTTTTAACACTCTTGCTACAGCTTTTACACTCTTTTATTCTCATGCTACTACTACCATTCCATAGTTACTAATCATCTCTACCAACTCCAATACACACCTTGGTTCTTCCACTCACCAAGTCATCCATAAATGCACATATTCCTACCAACTAAACAGCTCACATTAAAATCTGTTACAAGGACATGCTTTTACCTAGTTTTCTAGTTTCTTAAGCGTTCTAGTTCTAGGTAAATTTTGACATAACCTCCCCTAAAATCTTGCATTCTCACCACATCATTTACTCACATTTTGTTACCCATTCACCTGTTTCAACAATCATAAATATACAAGCTCCCATACACAAATACCAACATTAAGCACTCTTAAAAATTCCTGCACACTACCTTCAATTCCCATCTAGGTTTCAATAAGTTTTTACATGTCTTTCAAGGGTTTAAAACATTTGGATTCTCTTACACATTACACTACTACTCATTACCATTTTCAATACACCATTAAGAGCTACTAAAATCTGTTATACAATACATTTTACAAGGCTACCCAGAGAGTGCAATTTACCTTGTTCTTCTCCTAGTTTTCCTTTTCTTCCTTTCTTTTTCCTTCCTTCTTTCTTTCCTCTTCCCACCGGTTTTGTCAAACCAAATCCTCTAACACTACAACCCATTCACATATACATTTCAATACACCATTTTAATACACTAAAACTATCCTTAACCATTCTTCAAGTTTTAATGTAGGTTTTAGGGTTTAGAAATTTCATTACCTTGCAAGGGTGTAGGTAGTGTTTGGAATGGCTCAAGAGTAAGATTTCAGCTCCACCAACAATGCCAAAATCGGCTAGATACACAAGGAGCAAGCAAGGGTTTAGCTCAAATTTCGTTTTGCCCATACGGATAGAAAAACAAAGAGGTTTCGAGAATGTTTTTACCTCAAAACGACAAGGAGAAGGAGGTGGTTCTAATGGTGGTCTTGAAACTCCAAATGCTCCATACCCACGAAAACGAAAATGCTTGTTTTCGAATTTTGAAAAGAGGCTAGTGTTCTCCTTGATGAGAGGAACACAACGGTATACTTTTTGTGATTTTTGGAGGAGATTTGATGGAGTAACAAGAGGAGAGAAGTGAGTATTTTTTGTGGGGGGCTCAAGTCTCCATTGTTGTCGCTGGGAAGAAGGAGAAGAAATTGAGAGAGTGAGGGGGATGGGTTGTTACGTGAGAGAAGAGAATAGAGATAGGAGAGAGAGTGTGAGAGTGTGAGAGTAAAGTAGTAATGTGAGTTACTTTATTATTTTGTTGTTTTGTAAATGAGTAAGTGAGTGTGTGAGAGAGTGTGAGAGGCCTTAAAAATCGGACCCCCACTGCACACACACATATTTCACATTTTTATTTTCAAAAGTGGACACATAAGTTTGCGTTATTTATGTTTCTACCCCACAACTCCCCGTTTTTGACAGTTTTTACTAGCCGGAACCCGTTTTCCGGAATTTTCTCGTTTCTTTATTTTTATTGGTTATTAAGCTTCCATAAATGCTTAATAATATTTATTTAATGACTTATAATTTTTACGGGTTCGTTTGATCATTTAAAATCACGTTTTCGGGTCTCCTCAAAAAACGTGTGTTAAAGCTCTATTAGCGTTTTAATACATATTTGGATCCGTTTTCTTCGGGAGTTGTTCCCATATATTATTTAGGCCTTATTAAGCCTTTAGAATCAATATAATACGCTAACCAAGGTCTCATACCTCCTATGGTTATTTAACGCTTATTTAGCGTTTTTCGTTTTTTAAGCGTTTCTTTATTTCTTTTGGATTTATTTTTCCTTACCAATATTACTTAAGCATTATTAGGCGCTTAAATACGTATTGGATTAATTTTACTCCCTATATTAAAGTTCGGGGTATTTCAATCTACCCCCCTTAAGAACTTTGTCCTCAAAGTTGTTCGAGGTTATGGATTATACTTACTCCTTTATACTTGTCTAGTGCCAAAGTCATACATCCTTCCTCCTTACAATTCCCAAATCCATCCCTCAAGGTTCCTACATACCATACTACAATATACAGTAGTTGCTCCAATCCGCACTACTACTAACTATCCGGTTCCTCATTACAAAGTTCGTACATACATACAGTGCAAAGCTATCCCCAAAGCAATGCAATACACATACAATCCCGCAGGCACTCCGGTCATCTAGACACAGGACTCCTCTATGTCCCGCTGCCCTTGGAATAGTAAACATACTACCTTACTATCTTCTTCGGTACACACTTCTAGCAGATCCTCATTCTCCATACTAAAGGAAATTCTTTCACAACTACCAATTAAAAATTTTCTAAAACACACAACTCCAAATTCCAAATTATATTCGTTACTTCTATCCTATGTGATTCTTGTGACCACTTAAGGGGAGCTTCAAGAATCATTCGACCCTGATGTGATCAGCATCAGTGTTGAACTATCTTTCCACTCCAATTTGTGTTCGGTTTCCCTCGATCTGATCAGGATCAAGTTCGACTTCCCACATCAGTTTCAAACAAACAGATAATTTGATTATTTCAATTTTCTATCTTTTACTCTTCCTAGTCATGATTTTAAATTCATACAACTCCAAAGGATGGTATTTAGTCCATCCATCATCCTCACTCTACTTCTAAATACTTGCTTCAAGATTCAATACCTAAATGCTCATTTCATCGTCTGTTACTACCTCCATTCACTACTCTCCTTCATCTCAAATATTCTAACTAAGGACTACAGTACTTATGAAATTCAATTGTCCTCGATTTACTTCCGATAACATACTTACGAGTACATTACTCCTGGTTACATTCCTATACTACTATTAATCCATTCGTACTACTTCTTTAGGGGTTACAATACTTGTGGAGCTCCGTCCACTACTCATTACTCTTTTTTACTAATACTCTTACACTGGGTTACAAGATGGGTATATTCGCCCTATGGTATTTGCGTGTCTAATGCTTAGTTACCACAATTTCACTATGAATGAATACGTATGTTTATATAACGTAAGTACCACTCATCGAATCAATTCTCATTTGTGCTATGCACATTATAGTTTTATGTGTTTTATTTATAAAACTTGCATTAAGCGGTTTTCGCTCTACCCCCCTTAAAAGGGATTACGCCCACGTAATCTCCCATATGTTAATATTGAACATCGGTTTACTAAGTTCGGGCATTTTGAAGCATTTTAGCTTCATTACGGTTCATTATCTAATGTACTTTGGTCCAAGGGTCTTAACCATACCAATGGTTCAGTCCTTGTACCAATAATTCCTATATGAGTTTATTTAACTCACAATCAATTTGGTTCTAGCCTATTAGGCTTTAAGGCATTAATAGCCAATCTCGCATACTTACTGGGTGTATTACATTCCTTAGCTAGGGCCCACTAGCTTCTGCTGTGCGACCCTGATAACCTTAGTGCTTAATCCACTCTTTGGTTATTATATATGTGTTACTCATCGCCTTTCTATCCCTTTATTGTGGGAATAAGGTTTACAAACAAGCGTGGTATTCTTTTACCGTCTTTGAACTCAACGAGTTTAGACTATAACCAGCTTCCTGGTAATCTATTATACATACTATCCGTACTTCCACGATTATTCGCTATGTTCTTCCAACTTATTGTTGGGCGAGGCTAAGCCACTATTTAGTTATAGTGCTTCCTCTGTTGTCAATAGCTTCTGGATTACACCTGTTCTTCTAGTTCAGTACAAGTGTTCTTTACTTGTATGACCTTGCATTTCTATGCGTCGGTCCTAGTGACTTTCTTAAGTCTCCTTTCACCTTTATTCCATTGGAATTCACATTTTATGATTGTTAGTGTATTGTACACTCTTCATGCTTCTTTGGCCTTATGCCATGTTTGTTGGTGAAAAGAAGGGTTCACTACGGTTTACATTCTCCATATCCCTAGCCATCCCATTAGATCATTAGCTGCACAAGTGCAATACCAAAACACTCAGTCATACAGAGTGCAGAGGCGTAAACGCTTGGCAGTAAGTCACTTATGTGATAGGAAAGAATATTTATGCCTGTCTTCTCATACTTATACTCCGTGTCATTATCTGCTACTTCCTCATAGCGGTCGCTTGTTGCGCACCGTATTCTTACTCATTGTACAACATTGTTTTTACTGTTTCTGTTACTGTGATAGTTCCTCTTCACTCATTGCCATTGTCATTGGCACCATTCCCTTATGGTATGAATACCCTGGGGTTTCCAATGTTCGTGTGTATGACGGTGGTTGTAGCATACCGCAATACTATTATATTCCCGTTGTGGGGATGTTTTATTTCAGTTTAGATTTCATGTGTAGGTTGGCTTACCTCACATTATCTTCATCATTTGTGATACAATTTACCAAGTATCTTGGTTGACCAAGGATGAGATAACTCATCGGGTCATAAGCTCCCTTGAGTGTTAATCATTCATGGTGTTCAATGTGTGTTCACATTAATTGCTTTGATAATTATTGCCTTTCGGTGCTGAGCATTGGTTTAGGCTCTAGCTGTGTAGTTTTACCTTTGTATGTACATCACCGGGACATCCCAAGAACTTCAAGGGTTTTCTGGTCCCGTTCTCCAATTGAGAGTATTCTATCACTGATAAATGAAAGTTCTTGTTGAGGGGTTTGTCTCCACTCATAGGTCTAATGACAAGGTTTGCTATGTTGGTGTTTACACAATGGTCCACTATATGTTTGGGTGCATATGGAGTATGCTTACTCTTTTAAGTCGTAATGGTTTGGAAATCTCATTTCCTTACTCCATCACCTCTTGGCAATATCTATTGCGTGGTTTTATTGTTATAGTAGGTGGAAGCCTTTTCTAAGGTTTCACATCATCACCACATTGGTGGTCTTCGGTTAACGAGGGGTACCTTCCCTTGGGTTTCTCGTAGTGTCCAAGTGTGGACTAGGCCAATGTTGGTATCATCATGATTCTTATGCCTCTGTACTACCATTGCTACAGAAGGCATGGCGGTAATTAAGAACTCCGTCAACTGTGTACTAGGTTGATGCCCTAGTGACAGTGACATTGAGTTGGCCATTACTCCAAGCCACTCAAGATGTTGGGTTTGAATTTATGGTCCAGTTGTTGATTTCTTGTCGTACGAGGTGATCCCTCTTGCAAGTCTTGTTAGTAATGGTGTGGGTTTTGCAACCGTTTAAGGTTTACATAACATAGTTTGGTTGATAGCTTTTAAGCCGTATCACTGCAAACTGCTTATATCTGTTTCCACTCCTTGTATACCATCACTGGTTGGAGGTGTTGCTGGGCTCCATGGTAAGTCGTGACATCACGCTTCCGTTCATAGGAGACCCTTTAGGCAATCTGATGTTAGTTCAGCCTTCAGGTAATTCAGGGTATTTCCTGTTAAGTGAAATCCCTTCGGTGTCCTAACCGAGTGTTCGTTTTAGCTCCCGTGCTCATATCATTACGCTTGTTCAACTACTGTTATCTCAGACACCCTTCAAGGATTGCTCCTGAGGGCTGTTAGTTGTGCCGTTACATCCGGCTAATGTTTATAACGTGTGTTGTCCTCTACACTGTCTTATGGTATTGTACTTGAGTCGTCCCCTTTTTGGGTTATAACGTCTCTCGTTCTTGGGTAGACTGTTTACACTTGCTTCTAGTGCTTGAGTCTAGGGTTATATCCTCTCTGATGATGGATTGTGCTTCGTAGTAATCTTGTGATTGCTCTTGGGAGTTCCGTCCCGTTTGCTGAGCATTGTGGTGTTCACATTAGGTAACTGCCTTACTGTGTTTAGGCTGGGTATATCTTCCAGCTATCCCGTATTTGTTTGGTGTCCTCGAGACATGTCCAATGTCTATATTTACTGGTCTGTGCTTTTTGCACTTCCCAGTCTTCATTCCTTATCTTCAGATGGATTCTCTGAGTTCCTTATACTTGTTCCTTAACTGAGTTTCCTTCTCCTCGATTGTCGGTGGTGTCCAGTTGTTCTGGTTTGAACTTGCTGATGGTCCGTAGAACGGAGTCGACTACTTCCCGTGTGTCGTACACTACATGTGTACATACGTGGGGTACCATGTTGATACGTTGCCACTTACCCAACTATATGTCAGGCCCGCAAGCTCCTTCGGAGTGCGGTTGTCCCACATCCCGTACGGGTATACTCGCAGTATTCGTCACACGCCTAGGTGAAGTATTCTGTTGCCAACTCCTCTTGTATCATCCTATGATACTCACCGTAATGCTGTTGGTTTGGTTTTAAAATCCAAGGTTTTTTTAAAAGGAGGTTTGTGGTTTTGAAAGAAAACTTGGTTTGAAAATAATGGTTCGGTGCTAAAAGATATTCTGCATGGCATAGCCATGTTGAGGTTTTGACCAAGTCTAGCTTCTCACTGACTGGTACGTACTAAGTACAGTGGTCGGCCGTTAAGCCTTCCCAAGGTTCCATACGTCTGGTTGTTAGGATGTGTGATCCTGTGGTTGTTTCATTACGGTCACCGTACATCACTATGTACTTGTGACGTGTTAGTGTTCCTTTACATATCTCTGTCTTTACTGCACTTGCCTTGGCAAGTGCGTGGTATCGGTGGTTTTTGGATAATCCTATGCCAAATCTTGGTATGGTTTCTGCTTGTATTTAATAGCCTTGTTGACTCTTCCCTCGATCTTATTGATCTATAATCGGTATACTCGATCCTTTAGGTAGCTCCTTGGTGGTCTAGACACGGCTGTCGTAGATTTGGGTACTTCTCCAATCCTTGGAGATTCCCACTCTATTTGGTCTAGTGTCGTTCCTTGTGGCTCGTTCCCACACATTTGTGGTGGTTACTGAGCCTACCTTGTTTAGGCACTACTCTTGTAGTCCTATCGGATTATATCTCCTGGTTGTTCTTGTAGTTGTCTGAACTATATTGGCCAGGTATTGCAACCCTTTTGGCGTTGTAGTTGGCGTTAATCGCTTCCGACTATGTCCTTAGTCAGTTAGCATACCGTTGGTGGTATTATTCAAGTATTACTATCCCGTAGACTTGTGTCTCGGGTTCCGTTACTGCTCCCTTTTTCGTTCCCTTGCACGGTTAGTGCTTCTTCCTGCTTTTGGTTGACTAGCTAGGTTTCGCGACTGCTAAGCACGTCGCCCCATGCTGTTGTAAGTTGTAGCCTCCTTGTGGTTGGAGTGCTTATTCCACCGCTATTAAGTGCGGGTATTGTTGTTCAACCGGGATCCATCTTCGGGTCTTCCATTTCTTCGTACCTACTATATGTCAGGTTCTTGTTTACTTGTATGGTTACTTCCCAACTGCCATATCGGGTTTTCCCGAGTGTGAGAGGATTTTTCTTCTCTCTGGCGTCCTTTCCCAAGTTATACAATAGGGTTAGTGGAGGGCGGGTCTGGTATTGTAGGTATCCGGTACTCACCGGTAGTTCCTAACTAGCATCTCTCTAATGCTAACACTCAGCCCTTAGCCCTAAGCTTCTAATTCCTAACTCGGTATTCCTAAACTCGGTATTTCCAGTCATCAGAGCGATACTTCGCTCTGATACCACTTTTTGTAACACCCCTACCGCTAATACCGTCATTACTGTCCAATCTCCTTATACAAACTAGATTCACGCAGCGGATAAATACTTACATACTCAATGGTGGGTGATACACTGCCGTTAGTCACCCACGTGACTAACAAGGCTACTACCTCTACATACCGCATCGGTCTGATGGACCGGAATCCCGAGTACTACATATCTACCATACATACTCCGTATACCAATAAATGCTACATTCTTCTATTCGATACAATACTTCAAGTTCATTACAATGCAATATACTTAACCGAGTTTACTAGGTTCCAAATCAAATACAATATTTCTCCCAAATTCATACACACTCACTAAGAGTCTATCTACTACCCAATCCTCACGAACCTCCTACTTTCTAACTACGAAGGCGTGCCGCCGGTCTCTTCCTTGACCATATTCGTTTCGGGTACCTGCACACTAAAAAATGTCCCCCGAAGGGGTCAGCTTTCACCGAGCATGATAACCGCATACCCCGCGTACTAGTGAGGGTACGCCGACCACTTGGTCGAATACATGCGATTCATTTATTCACACAACATGCATACATGCTTTCATACTCAATACTACATTACTTTCACATGGCATACATACACACATACATTTCATTACATTCAAGGAACACAATACAATCATCCAATACATACTTACCTTCTTCCGAATACACATACGCATTATATACACAATATACAATACTTGTTAGCTTCATTGGTCCACCCGGGTTAATCGGGTGGAGATTACTCTTTTACTCGTTACTTCATACATACGCATACATACTCATACTCACACTTACTTACGGATCCATACTTACTTACTCTTACTCTTACTCAAGTTAAGTCGTCGGGACCTCCGGCCCTGGGGACTACACCGTCCCACCTCCGGGATTTACTTGACTCACCAATCCGGGATGCTACCCATTTAAGGGATTTGGGCCGCGGACCAGTTTAAGAGTCAGGAATTGCAGCCAACCTCTTGTGACTCCGCATCCTCACGCGTGGCCGAAGCTATATCGAACTTGTACTCATTCCAATTTACTCACTTAAGTTAGGAGTTAGATAGTTAGGAATTAGCACAAGTCAACATCCAAGCCACAATACTACAATACCCATGTACACATACATACGAATACATCACAATATACAAGTACACTACAAAATACAATACGCTTCATCATCATTCATTGTTTCATGAATTATACAAACTATTGTTCAAGACAAATATAGAGAACAATGTAAACAAGCACAAGTAAGTGCAATATAATCCGATTCATGCATTTATCTTATTAGGTGGTCAAATAAGCACACAAATCGGGGTAACCAGATTAGGATACAGGGCATGAAGAAATCATACCTTTTTACCGGAATTTACTTTACCGGGTGTTCCCTTGTCCCTTTGGTTCACTCTTGTTCCTTGATCCTTATTCTCGAACCAATGACTACATGTCAAATGATTCAATTAATACTAAGCATTACAATACATGCATAGTTACTACTCCCGTACTTACCCCGTTATCCCGTTATTTCGGTATAACTTAATGTTCTTTATATTCACAACTTTCTTACCTTCTTTACTTTAGCATTAACGCCTTACTCATTCACATATATATGTATGTATATATATATGTGATATATATATATATATATACATATATGTATTTACATATATTTATCTAAAAATTTAATTTTTTTTTTTTTATAAAGGCCGACCGACCCACCCTGGGTAGGTCGCCTGGGTAGGTCGGCTGCAGAGAGTACCCGGGTTACAGAATTCGGCCCGACCGACCCAGTCTAGGGTAGGTCGCCTGGGTAGGTCGGCTGCAGAACCCCTTTTAATTATCTACTTGGATTCCAAATTCAGCTCTATTCTCACCCAATCTTTTCCTACTCATTTCCACATGTTTACTACATGTTTAAACACTAATTAAATCCTCTAATTCACCTTAGTTCATCCATCAAATCCGTTTCTCAATCCTAAATCAACTTACACAATTTTTCCTCATTTCATTCCAGCACTTATAAATTTTCTTTCTTCAATGCTACAGATTTTTAAACCAACTTCTACCATCCAATACTTCCTCTACCAATGTCACTCCTAGCATTCTTATTGCATCATCTTACCATCCTACTTCCATCCCATTACCTAGCTCTTCTCCAAATTTGTTTCAAGGTATCAAACTACTCACCTTAAGTCCTCCAAATACACTTAATTCCTCCTAGTTTCTCCAATGTGTTTTAACACTTCTTGCTACAGCTTTTACACTCTTTTATTCTCATGCTACTACTACCATTCCATAGTTACTAATCATCTCTACCAACTCCAATACACACCTTGGTTCTTCCACTCACCAAGTCATCCATAAATGCACATATTCCTACCCACTAAACAGCTCACATTAAAATCTGTTACGAGGACATGCTTTTACCTAGTTTTCTAGTTTCTTAAGCGTTCTAGTTCTAGGTAAATTTTGACATAACCTCCCCTAAAATCTTGCATTCTCACCACATCATTTACTCACATTTTGTTACCCAATTCACCTGTTTTCAACAATCATAAATATACAAAGCTCCCATACACAAATACCAACATTAAGCACTCTTAAAAATTCCTGCACACTACCTTCAATTCCCATCTAGGTTTCAATAAGTTTTTACATGTCTTTCAAGGGTTTAAAACATTTGGATTCTCTTACACATTACACTACTACTCATTACCATTTTCAATACACCATTAAGAGCTACTAAAATCTGTTATACAATACATTTTACAAGGCTACCCAGAGAGTGCAATTTACCTTGTTCTTCTCCTAGTTTTCCTTTTCTTCTTCTTTCTTTTTCCTTCCTTCTTTCTTTCCTCTTCCCACCGGTTTTGTCAAACCAAATCCTCTAACACTACAACCCATTCACATATACATTTCAATACACCATTTTAATACACTAAAACTATCCTTAACCATTCTTCAAGTTTTAATGTAGGTTTTAGGGTTTAGAAATTTCATTACCTTGCAAGGGTGTAGGTAGTGTTTGGAATGGCTCAAGAGTAAGATTTCAGCTCCACCAACAATGCCAAAATCGGCTAGATACACAAGGAGCAAGCAAGGGTTTAGCTCAAATTTCGTTTTGCCCATACGGATAGAAAAACAAAGAGGTTTCGAGAATGTTTTTACCTCAAAACGACAAGGAGAAGGAGGTGGTTCTAATGGTGGTCTTGAAACTCCAAATGCTCCATACCCACGAAAACGAAAATGCTTGTTTTCAAATTTTGAAAAGAGGCTAGTGTTCTCCTTGATGAGAGGAACACAACGGTATACTTTTTGTGATTTTTGGAGGAGATTTGATGGAGTAACAAGAGGAGAGAAGTGAGTATTTTTTGTGGGGGGCTCAAGTCTCCATTGTTGTCGCTGGGAAGAAGGATAAGAAATTGAGAGTGTGAGGGGGATGGGTTGTTACGTGAGAGAAGAGAATAGAGATAGGAGAGAGAGTGTGAGAGTGTGAGAGTAAAGTAGTAATGTGAGTTACTTTATTATTTTGTTGTTTTGTAAATGAGTAAGTGAGTGTGTGAGAGAGTGTGAGAGGCCTTAAAAATCGGACCCCCACTGCACACACACAGATTTCACATTTTTATTTTCAAAAGTGGACACATAAGTTTGCGTTATTTATGTTTCTACCCCACAACTCCCCGTTTTTGACAGTTTTTACTAGCCGGAACCCGTTTTCCGGAATTTTCTCGTTTCTTTATTTTTATTGGTTATTAAGCTTCCATAAACGCTTAATAATATTTATTTAATGACTTATAATTTTTACGGGTTCGTTTGATCATTTAAAATCACGTTTTCGAGTCTCCTCGAAAAACGTGCGTTAAAGCTCTATTAGCGTTTTAATACATTATTTGGATCCGTTTTCTTCGGGAGTTGTTCCCATATATTATTTAGGCCTTATTAAGCCTTTAGAATCCATATAATACGCTAACCGAGGTCTCATACCTCCTATGGTTATTTAACGCTTATTTAGCGTTTTTCGTTTTTTAAGTGTTTCTTTATTTCTTTTGGATTTATTATTCCTTACCAATATTACTTAAGCATTATTAGGCGCTTAAATACGTATTGGATTAATTTTAATCCCTATATTAAAGTTTGGGGTATTTCACAAAGTGATGGCTATGTGTGGTATAAGCACAACACGATGTGTGTAAATGATATATCACTTAGATATACATTATGGGAATAATGGGTAGTTATATATTTATATACATACCTATTTGATTAAGCGACTTCGGGACGAAGTCTTTTTAAGGGGGGTAGATTGAAATACCCCAAACTAATTAAACATGGATTGAACATCTAATCACATTAATTAAGGCCTAAACATGCCATAAAAATCAATGGAGAACAAAGATGGTCAACACAAAGCAAGATATTGCACCCTTTGACTGTTTAGGGTAAATACATACCCAAATGAACTTCTTAGGACCTAAAATTTTGTCCTAAGAATATTAACACATAACTAAGAATACTAAAATTGTTGGACAATACTCCAACACAAAGAACATGCATTTACATGCTTCAAGGTCAAGTAGGGCAAAAATGTGCTCTAAGAAACCTTAAAGGTCTTATGACCTCTAAATGATATAAAATTGGATTCCTATGATCAATAATCATGTAATGAACACAAAAAAACAGTTCTCAAAGAAAACTAAGCTCAGAAACACCTTGTGACACAAAATGTGCGCTAAAACACCTTAAAGCACGTTTTTGTGTATGAGGTCTAAGATAATGACTTTTTGTCACTTTAAAGACTATATTACATTCTTTATATCATTTATGTGACATGATAGACTATATTATAATGTCTAAATCAAAGTCTAAAAATAAAATCAAAATGGGTGATTTTAGATGAATAGTACCCAAAATAACATTTAATTACTTAACTTAAACTATGGTCAAATATCATCCGTTGACTTGACCATCCATTGCCGCCTCATTAGGCTTCATTCTTACCCATTAGCAACATAAATATCTAGCCAATCTAATGAGTCATCTATTACTTTACACTAAAGTAGCATTAAATGACATAAAAGCTTATTTCCTTCTCTTTCCTCTCATTACCTTCTTTCCATCCGATTTCTTCAGCCTCCATTCCATCTTCTGCTCCTTCTTGACCGTGAGCAAGATTCCACTTCAATGATGAACTCATTGGATCATAGGTAAGCCCTTGGTACATGATTATACTCATTTTCTTCATCTCTTTCTCCTCTTTCCAATGGTGTAACTCAATCCCATTTCCATCCAGCCATCTTGTGCAAGTTCATGCTTGAAGGAGAGGGGAATTTTCGGTTGAAAATCAAAGAAGGAAGGGAAGAAAGCTAAAGTAGTTCTTAAGGTATAAAAATGTGCTTTAAGCACTTATATCTTGTTCCTCTTCAATTCCGGTTTGAAAGCTTGCTTTCCTAGGCTTATAATCTTCATCTTAACATACTTATTCAGTTGGTATATCAAGAGCTTCAAGGTATAGCCAAATCCATGCCAAAAGCACCATTTTAGGCATTTTAATCAAGGTAAAGATTGGCCATCTTCTAATCTGAGTTATGCCGGTTTTAAACTTGGTTTTAGTAGCTCTTTTGATACTCTTGTTCTTCTGTAAAAACAGGCCAAAGATCACCTTTGCTTGCCTAGGTATTCTAAGGTAGATTTTACCTTGAAAATAAACATTAAACACTTCTTATGGTTTGCTCTTGTTTGGAGTTTGATCATGTCTTGTTTGCTGTGTAAAAACATGTAAATCAAGCTGTGGAAAAATTGTTCCTAAGAAGCCGAGGCCAAACAAGGCCTAGACTTGGCTAAAATAAGGTATAAATCACTTAAACCTTCACTTGGTATATTAATATGTGCTTATACATATGTGTATAATATATGCCATGAGTGAACAAGGTTATTAAGGTCTTATTTTGACCTTAGGAGATTAAGGAATGGTTTAGTAAATTTTATAACTAATTAATTAACATAATTGTCAAATTTAAGACATTATGTGGAAAATTGGTAAATATGGAAAACTATGTGGTAAGGCCGAGAGTTTAATGCATTTTTGGGCATTTATGTGTAATTTATTTTATAAGCTAATGTTTGTAATAAGGCCATGTACTTTAGGCCATTTTATTTATGTGTTTATAAGGTTTTTATTAAGTTTAAGTAGCAAATATATATTACCGCTAGGAATTGGGGTATAAAGTGTAATTAAATTAAATTTGGGGGCTATATAATAATAAAGCCGAAAATTAGAGGTTTAAATGAGTTTAAATAAAAATTATAAGATTTTATAAAGTTTTGGGGTTAAATGGTAATTTCTAGGAAATATGGGTACAAACCATAATATATGGGAATTAATGGTCAAGGCAATATTAAGGAGGTCAACCTTGACCATATGGTAGGTTTTGACCAAATTAGATAAGTTAAATAAGTTATTTAAGGTTTTATAATAAGATAAGTATTTAATTGTAACAATTTTATAACATATGTGGTATATATGTTATTACCGAAAAGAAAGGCTGTAAAATGGTATTATAAACACCCATGGGCTATTAGGAATTTTTAGGAATTTATTTGGTTGGTTTTGGAATTAAAATAAACTATATATGTATAATATACAGTTATTATGTCATTATGACACTTTGGAATAAAAGATGGGGTGGAATAGTAAATACCGAGATTATAAGGGTTAGGAATGATATTTATAACCATTTGGTGGAATTTGGTGATTTTTAGAATTATATAAGAGTATTTAATAAGATATGTGTATAATATATAGTTTTAATGTTATTACAAAACTATATTTTATAAATTGGGCCAAATGGCAATTATAGAAAGTGAAAGGGTTGAAAAATAATTAAGAACAGCATCAGGGGGTTTGTTCGCTTTTTGTAATAATATATAACCATAGGTTATATTTTTATTAAGGTTTAAAATGTTATAATATATGATATATATTACATAACATTATATATGTGGTCAAATTATAAATTTGGAAAGTTAAAAGGGTTGGAGAATAATATAGACTATGTATTGGGTCTGTTCGGAAATTTATATTTCATATAACCATAGGTTATACCATTTTATAAGTTAAAAATGTTATATTATATGATATATATATATAACATGGTATAAATAATGGGGTGAATTTGTAAATAAAGAAAACTATGGGATATGAAAAGAAATATCAATATAACAATGTTGCCTTCTCGGTAATATTAATAGTTTTGTATAAAAACTATAGGTTATAAGTTTAAAGGAAATAAAAATATCATATTATATGATATTAGTATATGCTATAACATTACATAATGTTATGTGGTCAAAATAGAATTTAAATAAAATAAAGGGCTGTACCGAGAATAAAAGATTGGAATATGAATTTTAGACTATGGTCTACAATGTTATAAAATGTTATAACAATTATATGGTATAAGGTGGTTTAATGGAATTAATATAAGTAAGGATATTCACATTAAATAATGTGACAAACTATGAATAAATAAGATTTATAAACTAAGGTATTTATTAAATAAACCTTAGGAGTTGTAATTATACAACATAATTGTTACATAATATTAGGATAATAATCTTAATATAAGTTGTATAATATAATACAACTAATGGGAATAATCATCTAATATAAGATGATAAAAATGTAACATAAATATAAGAGTTTTATAACTCATGGAACTTACCTATATTGGTAAATATATACATATACAAGAATAATGTGTATAAGGATGGATATTGAAATACCCCAAACCTAAGTATGCTAAGTAAACATCAAATTATGATGTAGTAAGGCTAGAATATGCCTTAGAAAGATTGGTAGACAATTTAAACTGAGGAAAACACAAGAAAATGCCTTAAGGGCAATTAGGGCAAAAACGTGCTCTAAGCTTGGAGAGACTTGGGTGAGTACCCAAATATCTTGGTAAGACCTTAGTAATATTCTAATGGTCATTTTAAATCAATTAGCAAAGAAAACCAAGCTTGAAAACAAGTTAAAACACAAAATGTGCTTTAAGAAGTCTTAAAGCACATTTTTGAGAAATTGTCTTAGAATTGAGTTTTGAGTGGCTAAATGCCCATCATTACTCTTTAATCAACATGTGTACTAATTAGTATCACATTAGGAGGTCTAAATCAATGGGAAATCAAAAATTTCCCGATTATGTGCCTTGTTTAGTGAATAGTAACTATATAGTGACTAGCTTAAGTTTTAATCAATATAAGTCAATTAATTGGTCAACAAAGACCATGTTAGCCTTATATTAAGAGGGTGGCCGGTTTTTATGTGGGGAGTCACCACATGAGTCATCAAATGAGAAAGGAAAAGAAGAGATAAGTAAAGAAGTTACTATTTGCTTTATTAAAGCAAAATATCTTATATTAGCTTACTTCTCTCCTTTATTCTCCATTTCTCTCCTTCACCCACGGTTTCCTCTTCTTCTTCTCTGTTCTAAACCGTTCCCAACCAGCTCCATACTTGCTCCACCTTGCTTTGTCCATAACTTGCTCATTTTAGCTCCAAATCAAAAACTAAGCATAGATTTCTCTTAGTTAGACCAAGGCCTTGCTTCCTATCTTTTCAAAATTTGAAAAGCCTCATTTTGGAGCCATGGGAAATCTCCATTGATGGAGGAAAATCAAGTTTGAAGAGCTCATTAGCTTCTCCATTCTCTTAAGGTAAAGAAAATGTAAGAAAAACCATGTTTCCATCATTTCTTGTACATGGCCGAAAATTCCTTCTCATGGGGCTATGTTTTTATGCCTTGTTCTAGCTTAATTTATTCACCAAGGACTAGTGGAGGTCCTATTTCATTCAATGCCAAAGTCTACCTTGAGACTTCAAAGGTAATCATCCACTTTTATGCCTTAGAACACATTTCTAACCTAGGTTTTCATTCCTTGAGGTTAGTGTATTGTTTAGTACTCATATGAGTCATTGAATATTGATTAGAACATTGGCAAGGGGAATTTAAGTGGTGGCCGAGATTCATGCAAGAAGAAGGTCTAAGGAGGAAGTTAAGATAAGCTTGAGAAAACAAGGTAAAATGCTTACCTAATGGTGGTTTAAGTTTTAAGGAATGAGTTTAGATGAGTACCAATGTAGCCTAGGCTTACATTAGGTAATGGGTTATGTAACCTAAGAAAAAGAACTTAAACAAGCTTATGAACTTGTGACTAAGGAGCTAATGAGAATGAGTTAGCAGTATAAGTTTAAGGTGGATTTTAAGAGCAATATAACTACTATGAGATTGATGAGTGTATTTGCAGGTTGAAAGCTTATATAGTGTGGGAAATTCAGTGTTAAGTTTAAGTCATTTAAGGGCCTAAGAGCCATGTCATTTAAGAGCCTTAGTGCTATGCAATTTAAGATTATTGCAATATATTGAGTTTGTTGTGAATGAGTTGATTTGGGTGAGAAAACAAGATGAGAAAGGACTTGATGTGTGTGAGTTGGTTGAATGAGGAAAACAATGCATTTGGGCATGATAAATACTAGGGAAGCTATGGCGAAATTTGAGTAGAAAACAAAGTGTTTAAGTGGTAGTGGTGAGCTAATATGCCCTAGGGTTTACTAGGGAGCATGAAAAGAAATTGGGTGGAAATGAGTTAACTAAGGAGTTCTTGAGGTTTAGAATGACCTAGAGATGTCTAGGAGGAATTAGAGGATTGGTGAGTGTACTAAACACACCAAAATCATGATATGAGGAATGTAAGACTTGTGCATAAGTTTTAAGGAAATGATGTATAATGTTTTGAGAGGAAATAGTTATGAACTAGAGAGTAAAACAATAAGAGTTTTGGGAAGTTTGTGTAAGTGGTGGTGATGCTAGTAGTGGACTAATAAGGTTTTAGTTAGATGACAATGAGTGGACTTGGAGAGGGAAGAGAAAGGTGTAAGAGAATGTTGTAAATTGTCAAGGAAGAGACTAGGAATGTATAAGAGGGTATGATTATGAGAATGATGTGTAAGTTGAGAAAAAGAGGTGTAGATGTCTAAGAGGGACTAGGGGATCCAACTGGTTAATTTAAGCACCAAAACCATATTGAAGGAATCTAGGAAACTTGTACAAACTTTGAAGGAAAATAAGGTATAATGACTTGTAGGCATGTGCTAGAGTACATATAGCTTTGAGAAGTGTGAGTAAAGCAAATGGGTTGTGCATGATGATGCTTGAGGAGTACTTGAGATAGTTGTGAAGAAACACTTTGGATAGTTGAAGTTTTAGACAAAGTTTACATGTTGGAAATGTAAGGAATTAAGTTATAAGTGTTAAGAGTTTAGTAAGAACTTGAATAATGATCAAGGAATTTAGAGGTGAGTTGATCCATGAGTTAGGAGGATTTTTAAGTGCTAAAATGGTGTTGGAACATGTGTTAATACATGGGAAAAGATTAGAAGAAGTTTGGACAAAAGAACAAGTGTGGAAAGAGGTTCAAAACTGTAAAATTTGACAGTTTAAGATGTGGTCCGGGACTTAATCCTTGGATAAAGTCCCGGACCAGCACTAAAATCAGGCCGAGAGTGTACCCAGGGGTTGGTCCGGGACCTTGGGTAAGTACCAAGTCCCGGACCATAGTTAAAATAAGGCCGAGACCGAGGACAGACATTGGTCCGGGACCTTAGGTCCGGACCATGTCCCGGACCAGGCAAAAATACAAAGAGAGTGTGCTTTTCAAGAGGTAAATGAAGGGGGCTTGTTGGGGAATGTTATTATAAGGTTGTTAAGAGTTGTTTGGTGGAGTTTTAAGGATATTGGAGGTGTGAACAAGTGTGAGGTAAAATGAGAAGTAAGTAACATAAGAGGTTAAGCTTAAACTACAATGACTTAGAGGTACTTAGTTGGAAATCATTAGTGATTAAGTAAGCTAGGTTGATTAAAAGTAATTAACCACCCAATTTGGTGAATGTTTTAGGGTTTGAGAATTTGGACTCCGGAGGAGAGTAAGCAACCGAAACCAACGGTGAACGGTACAGTTGTTTCTTCTTGTGACCTGCTTGCTAACGAGGTGTCCCTCGGCTTGTGTGCTATTTGTTTTGTGTGCTCACTAAACAAGATAAAGCATGCAACCGGAACATATTATATATATATATTGTATTGTTGTGTGATGTTTGAAAACTAACACAACATACCGTGAGAACTTACTAACTAATGCTTAGTAAGGAATTGAGTGAGACTAAGGAACGCCCCCTAATGAGGGACGATATGAACCGAAAGAGGTTAACCAACAAACAGGGTCTTGATATAACTACTAACTGGAACTTGAGTGAGGAACCCGGACCGATCTCCGGTAATGCATGCTAAGGAAGGGGGTCGTTAATCTATAGCAGATTCGACCTCCGCTTAAGGAACTTGTCTTCGGACTTGTTCCTAGGCCGTTGCCGGCTCATCTACTCTGGACTCCCTCCAGAGTCGGTATATACTTAATGTGCGGTGGGATCACCTAACTCCAGGTTCGAATTAGATACAACCAATCCCTTCCAGGAAAGGTTTGTATATTGAGATTAAGATTAAGATTAAGGTAAGGTTAAGTTAAGTTACAATCATTCCTTTTTAAAAGATTTGTATTATTAAGATTAAGATTCAGTTAAGATTAGTTTAAGTTACAATCATTCCTTTTTAAAGGATGATTTGTATTATTAGATTAAGATAAGCTACACCCACTCTTTATTAAAGGGTGGTTGTTTCTAAGATTAAGATAAGGATCAGATTGAGGTAAGATAAGGATGGACTAAGATTAAGAGGGAACATTACTTAAGGAGTTAATAACTAACTCTCTAATTAAGGGAACGCATTTAAGGTCGTTCATTGTGTGTGAACTTTGATTGTTCATATCTGAGTTTTGTTTACTACTGCGCACTTTCTATTATGTTGCATCTAATCAACCTCCATGCTATCGACAAATAGTCGTCGTAGCCCGTTAGCTTGGGGGCCATGAGAGGATCGTACCAGCATTCGTGTTGACCCCCTCGGGGGCTTCCTTTTACTACACAGGTGAATCAGGAGGCGGCTGTCGCGAGAGTAAGAAGGATACAAATGTTAAAGGCTAAGAGTGGCCTACGAGTTGTGCATGTACACTCGTATGGCAATATGAGTAGTAAGATGTTATAGGTTGTGAGAGGATTGCAAGAAGGATATGTAAATGGTTAAGGTTGTTAGACTAATGTTCGGTATTCTGTAGTCAGACGTGGCAAGGTCCTGTTGTAAAGAATTCCGCTGTGACATATTTATATATATACTGTTAAGTTGCGAGACCCATTTGGATTGAGTTGGTGGTGTTACAAAAGTGGTATCAGAGCGTAGTTTACGCTCTGACAAAAATACCGAACTTAGGAGAATATTGATGTTGAGATTGAGTTATGGGTTAAGGGTTAAGATAGAGTGAGAGGTGCGTTAGTCAGGACTTCCCGTGTTTACCGGACATCCATAGTACCTAGACCCGCCCTCCACATCCCTAACCCTGAATTTGTGGAACAAACGCCAGAGAGAAGAAAGCCTTCTCTTACTCGGGAAACCCGATCTGGCAGTTAGCTAACAGTAAGAAATACGAGAAACAACTTGTTGCACCAGTTATGGAGAACTTGGAGGTTTTAATGGAGCGCAATAGAGGAACAGGCGTACCTATGAAATTCTATCATAAAGGAAACGGTAATTACCGGCAACATGGGTCGACATGCTATGCAGTCGAAATAACCCGCCATACCAATGATAAGGAAAGCACTACGGGTGCAATAGAAAGGAAAAAGAGAAGTGACATGAGTACCGGACAGTGGTCCGAAGAAGCATAACAGTGAGATAATACAGAGCATAAGGATTGAGATTACTGGGAAGTCCAGTTAGAAACGGGAACTCCAAACCCCATACAATGAAAAGGTTACAAACCTGGCCAACATAATGCGGACGATGATAGGAACTCATATAAATTGTATACCGAAATAGGGCTACGAAGTAGTGCCTAAAGGAGAATCATTACTTAATAACCACGACAAAATGTGTGGAGACAGGAGCGAGGATTAAGACATAAGAAAATATTAAGGGGTTCCCTCAGAAAGAGGAACGCCCTGGTAGATGACAGTACTGTCAAACACAAGGAAACTGCCGGATGGACGGTTATCCAAGATAAGTGATTATCGAAGGAGTCCCGAGGACTACCAATTACATGGAAATTAGAAGGAGGTGTCACTACCGATGTACCTTGTACCAATAACCCATCCTGCATGGCGCACTTGCCATAGCAAGTGCTACCACGGTTAAGCCACACGAAAAGCCATCAAGGCGAAATAGGAGAACGCTACAGTTGTAGCATATATTAATATCGGAATGCAAATCCATAAGAACAGGAGGAAAAAAAATAGGACCTTGGAAGGGCCTGACGGCCTGACCATGATGAGATGAACCGACACATCAGCCAGCAGGGAGCTGAGCTTAGATGAAATACTAAACCATAGAACTAGCAACGGTATAACCCACTACAACAACCACACGTACGTAAGAACACAATCCCGAACTCCAAGGGAAAAACCTAAGAGATCGCTCGGTAATGCGACCAAAAACACTATATAAGCAATGATATACAAGATGTATTATAAGATACTATTAAGACTATTGAAGCATCGACTTACAACGAAAACGGGATAAGACTCCCAGAGTGACCATTAAGGATACCAATAACAACATCTTCAATGAAGATGTTGGAAAACCCAGAAAATAAGGGTAAAAGAAATGAACATAAGCTATGACCTACTAAGGATTAAAAATGTATAATCCCGACAGAGGGAAGCTCAGCGGACTACCCACACAAAGCGGGTATAGTCGAGCCAAACAACTGATGAATGACAGTTAATACTGTTTGTTTAACTCATTAACACCCAAATATGATTGACCATCAACGGGTGGCATAGTCAACGGAAGTTGAACGAAGCGTTGAGATGGAAGTATAAGACGACAGGACACCGTAAGGCAAACGCCTAATACGAACCTAACCTTGATTGCTAAGAGACATAAGTCTAGTAAAATGACAGTATTGTCAAGACATTAAGTAACCTCAGATCACCTGAGCAACTTCCCTAGCAGGAAGCAGGATGCAGCAACTTATCATGAAATCCGATACTACATTTAGTATGTAACCTAACGGTGGATAGTGCTCAAAGAACCAGAATCTTATAGGGATGACCTGCAAATGAGTAAGAGTACAAATAATGAACTGAGACATTAAGCATTAAGAGCCTACGAGCCAAGGATGTTAACCACATCAGAGCCCGAGGTGCAGTAAGTTATAAGAGAGCTTGTTTAAGCCACGAAGGGACTACAATTTGTAGATATGAACGGTTACCAAACCTATAACTTAGATTGGGAAGATATTACCAAGAAAGGGTACCAATGAGAACATTGAGATAATGCTAAGGACGGGAGCGGAGAACGAACCATGCCTTTTAATTAGGGTGGGGATACCTCTCCTTGTTGTGAGGCCATGAGTGGGAATGAACCCCTCAAAAGGGCTTTCACATATTAGAGATAAAATACATTTTGTTTAGGAAATGGAAACTATGAACCTTGAGATTACCTTAGAACATACCAGATACACTTGAGTAATAAGGAAGGTTGCACAGATAGACCCCATATCCAACACCCAGGATGTAAGAATTAGTAATGGGCAGAGATAAACATTGTGACTGCACATTATGGCACGTCAATTAATCAATGCTCAGAAGAGCTTGTGATTCAGTGGATGACTTCTTCAGTAACCAGTTAAAACTACATGGTAGATAACATCAGGATGAAAGAAAACGAACTCCCAGTGTGTTTACACCAAGAAGGGATTGATTATAAGGTAAGACATTAGAATGAATAAGTAAGAGGTTGCACCATCAATGGGCAACATAGTAAGGGCCAACTACCACGGTAGTTGTGGTCGTGAGTACAACAGTTAGAAAGGTGGATTAAGTCATGGTGCGCGGTAAGGCGACCATTATGTATGAGCCGTCAAATATTGACACTGAGGCAATTAGATTTATGAGTTAAGACCAGTATAAGTAAGGAAATAAGATGGTAGACGAGCTGAGCATTGATGCCAGTAGTCTGGACCTAGTTAGGTAAGATTTTACAGGAAGCACACTACCCATTCCTTAAGGAACTGGAAGTGCATTCCTAGTAGCATAAATATGAGAAACAAGATAAGGCTCTACGGAAAGAGACCTCAGATATTATGACCGAATCAATACGGAATATAGGAAGGAGCTAGAGCATACCATACCCAAGAACACGGTAAATGGACTTCCCTTGATTAACTTCAAGAAGAACAATAAATGTTATTATGGAACGATGAAAGAGGGGATCGACAACAGAATACTTCATAATTAGCAATAGCTAAACGTGTGACGGACACTATGAGTTTACTAAAACGAGACGTGGGACGACTGCACCCCACAGGGGCTTGCAGGCCTGACACGCTCATTCATGAGTTAGTTGGGTAAGTAGTAATGTACCAGTAAGGTACCCCATGCATGTGAACGAGTGGTGTAAGGAACACGGGAGGTAGTCGACTCCGTACCACGGACAACGACGCAAGATCACACAAGAGCAGCTACTACCACAGACAGTCGAAGAGAAGAATTCAGTTGAACCAGCAACACAGGGAACCAGAGAACAATAATTAAGGACTAGGAAGTGCGAGAAGCACGGATTGTTAAGTACAGACATTGGACATGTCTTAAGATGTAAGAGGTTAAGACTGTAAAGCGCGATATGCACTAAACAGTAGTTTCAGACTAAGAATCATCCTCAGACCAAAGGTCATTTGGGGAGAACAATTTAGACATTCGAGAAAATACTAAGAGTATAAGCATAAAACCTCCAAGGAGAATAGATAGACGAGTTACAACTCATTAAGGCCGTGTATATATAAAGATAACACGTGTCCATTGAGACAATTAAGCCTAAGATTACCAGAGTCACGCAGCGGAAGCTAGCAGACCATTACTTTGAGATTAGACCAAACTAAGTTAAGAATACGGTATAAGTACCGTTAAGAATCCTCGATACAGAGACTAAGTCATTTCTGATCGAATTATAAGTAAGATAGATAACGTGGAAGCTAGAATGTTTGGTAAGAATTAGATCTCTGAACTTATGTTCAAAGATGATGTGACGCCAATTACGTGGGCGTAATCCATGTTAAGGGGGGTAGAGCGAAAACCGCTTAGCGTATGTTTGTGTACTGAGTACATAAACTACGTTGTGCATAGCACAAAATAATTTGAGAATATGTTTTACATAAACATTTTGAGATAAATCATGGTTATTGCACACAGAAGATGTGAATACCATACATATTAAGTACCTATCTTGTTACTCCGGTGTACAAGTTAAGAGAATTAAGGAAGAGGATTAAGGAGACTTAAGAAATAAGGAATATATGAGGTATAAGTCGATATGAGACTATGTGTGAGATAAGAATAAGATAACACTATGAGATATTATTTGATATGAGCATGAGGAAGGATATAGTAATGCTATGTGGTATGAGACAGTGGAAGTTGGTATGAGACTGATATGGAATTTAGTAGGAATTTAAGTCTGGAGGTAGTTACTAAGAGATGAATTGAGAATGTTTGATGGACTTAGTCCACACTTTGGAGATGTATTGATTATGATTAGAAGAACTAAAAAGATAGAAAATTGGACATGAGTGAATTATTCGGATGTTTGAAAATGACGTGGGAGGTGGAACTTGATTTTCTAGGGATCAAGGGAAACCGAACACAAATTGGGGGGAAGGATAGTTCTACACTGATGCTGATCACATCAGGGTTGGATGATTCCTGAAACTCCCTACCAGTGGTCACAATTAAATCACACTTAGGATAGAGACCTTAGGATAAAATGAAATTGGAGTTGCTTGTATTTTTAATTAGAGGAATTATTCCTCACATGACCTCGTAAAAAGGATTACCTTTTTACTGAGTCTCGCCCATGAAGTCGAGGACGCACGAGCCTTTGTCTTCGGACCGGTGACATGGGGAGAGCAGCGTGTTTTGTATTCTGGCCCATGGTGACGAGGACGAATGAGCCATTGTCTACGGACCGGTGACATGGGAGAATACGTTGGAAGTTATGTGAATGTTTTAATCATCGAAAGAAACAAAAAGAATTTTGAGTGCTATACATGCTTAAGCATGTTGTGTGATATTTAAGTATAAGAATATGGTGGATCTAATGATCCAATAAGATTAAGTATACATAAGTATGATCTATATGATCTAAGGAATGAGGTAAGACATGCATTCAAATGAGATAAGATGCATGGGAACTTTGGGGACAAAGTCCTTTTAAGGGGGGTAGATTGAAATACCCCAAACCTAAGTATGCTAAGTAAACATCAAATTATGATGTAGTAAGGATAGAATATGCCATAGAAAGATTGGTAGACAATTTAAACTGAGGAAAACACAAGAAAATGCCTTAAGGGCAATTAGGGCAAAAACGTGCTCTAAGCTTGGAGAGACTTGGGTGAGTACCCAAATATCTTGGTAAGACCTTAGTAATATTCTAATGGTCATTTTAAATCAATTAGCAAAGAAAACCAAGCTTGAAAACAAGTTAAAACACAAAATGTGCTTTAAGAAGTCTTAAAGCACATTTTTGAGAAATTGTCTTAGAATTGAGTTTTGAGTGGCTAAATGCCCATCATTACTCTTTAATCAACATGTGTACTAATTAGTATCACATTAGGAGGTCTAAATCAATGGGAAATCAAAAATTTCCCGATTATGTGCCTTGTTTAGTGAATAGTAACTATATAGTGACTAGCTTAAGTTTTAATCAATATAAGTCAATTAATTGGTCAAAAAAGACCATGTTAGCCTTATATTAAGAGGGTGGCCGGTTTTATGTGGGGAGTCACCACATGAGTCATCAAATGAGAAAGGAAAAGAAGAGATAAGTAAAGAAGTTACTATTTGCTTTATTAAGCAAATATCTTATATTAGCTTACTTCTCTCCTTTATTCTCCATTCTCTCCTTCACCCCGGTTTCCTCTTCTCTTCTTCTCTGTTCTAAACCGTTCCCAACCAGCTCCATACTTGCTCCACCTTGCTTTGTCCATAACTTGCTCATTTTCTCCAAATCAAAAACTAAGCATAGATTTCTCTTAGTTAGACCAAGGCCTTGCTTCCTATCTTTTCAAAATTTGAAAAGCCTCATTTTGGAGCCATGGGAAATCTCCATTGATGGAGGAAAATCAAGTTTGAAGAGCTCATTAGCTTCTCCATTCTCTTAAGGTAAAGAAAATGTAAGAAAAACCATGTTTCCATCATTCTTGTACATGGCCGAAAATTCCTTCTCATGGGGCTATGTTTTTATGCCTTGTTCTAGCTTAATTTATTCACCAAGGACTAGTGGAGGTCCTATTTCATTCAATGCCAAAGTCTACCTTGAGACTTCAAAGGTAATCATCCACTTTTATGCCTTAGAACACATTTCTAACCTAGGTTTTCATTCCTTGAGGTTAGTGTATTGTTTAGTACTCATATGAGTCATTGAATATTGATTAGAACATTGGCAAGGGGAATTTAAGTGGTGGCCGAGATTCATGCAAGAAGAAGGTCTAAGGAGGAAGTTAAGATAAGCTTGAGAAAACAAGGTAAAATGCTTACCTAATGGTGGTTTAAGTTTTAAGGAATGAGTTTAGATGAGTACCAATGTAGCCTAGGGCTTACATTAGGTAATGGGTTATGTAACCTAAGAAAAAGAACTTAAACAAGCTTATGAACTTGTGACTAAGGAGCTAATGAGAATGAGTTAGCAGTATAAGTTTAAGGTGGATTTTAAGAGCAATATAACTACTATGAGATTGATGAGTGTATTTGCAGGTTGAAAGCTTATATATGTGGGAAATTCAGTGTTTAAGTTTAAGTCATTTAAGGGCCTAAGAGCCATGTCATTTAAGAGCCTTAGTGCTATGCAATTTAAGATTATTGCAATATATTGAGTTTGTTGTGAATGAGTTGATTTGGGTGAGAAAACAAGATGAGAAAGGACTTGATGTGTGTGAGTTGGTTGAATGAGGAAAACAATGCATTTGGGCATGATAAATACTAGGGAAGCTATGGCGAAATTTGAGTAGAAAACAAAGTGTTTAAGTGGTAGTGGTGCTAATATGCCCTAGGGTTTACTAGGAGCATGAAAGAAAATTGGGTGGAAATGAGTTAACTAAGGAGTTCTTGAGGTTTAGAATGACCTAGAGATGTCTAGGAGGAATTAGAGGATTGGTGAGTGTACTAAACACACCAAAATCATGATATGAGGAATGTAAGACTTGTGCATAAGTTTTAAGGAAATGTATAATGTTTTGAGAGGAAATAGTTATGAACTAGAGAGTAAAACATAAGAGTTTTGGGAAGTTTGTGTAAGTGGTGGTGATGCTAGTAGTGGACTAATAAGGTTTTAGTTAGATGACAATGAGTGGACTTGGAGGGGAAGAGAAAGGTGTAAGAGAATGTTGTAAATTGTCAAGGAAGAGACTAGGAATGTATAAGGGTATGATTATGAGAATGATGTGTAAGTTGAGAAAAAGAGGTGTAGATGTCTAAGAGGGACTAGGGGATCCAACTGGTTAATTTAAGCACCAAAACCATATTGAAGGAATCTAGGAAACTTGTACAAACTTTGAAGGAAAATAAGGTATAATGACTTGTAGGCATGTGCTAGAGTACATATAGCTTTGAGAAGTGTGAGTAAAGCAAATGGGTTGTGCATGATGATGCTTGAGGAGTACTTGAGATAGTTGTGAAGAAACACTTTGGATAGTTGAAGTTTTAGACAAAGTTTACATGTTGGAAATGTAAGGAATTAAGTTATAAGTGTTAAGAGTTTAGTAAGAACTTGAATAATGATCAAGGAATTTAGAGGTGAGTTGATCCATGAGTTAGGAGGATTTTAAGTGCTAAAATGGTGTTGGAACATGTGTTAATACATGGGAAAAGATTAGAAGAAGTTTGGACAAAAGAACAAGTGTGGAAAGATGTTCAAAACTGTAAAATTTGACAGTTTAAGATGTGGTCCGGGACTTAGTCCTTGATAAAGTCCTCGGACCAGCACTAAATCAGGCGAGAGTGTACCCAGGGGTTGGTCCGGGACCTTGGGTAAGTACCAAGTCCCGGACCATAGTTAAAATAAGGACGAGGACCGAGGACAGACATTGGTCCGGGACCTTAGGTCCGGACCATGTCCCGGACCAGGCAAAAATACAAAGAGAGTGTGCTTTTCAAGAGGTAAAGAAGGGGGCTTGTTGGGGAATGTATTATAAGGTTGTTAAGAGTTGTTGGTGGAGTTTAAGGATATTGGAGGTGTGAACAAGTGTGAGGTAAAATGAGAAGTAAGTAACATAAGAGGTTAAGCTTAAACTACAATGACTTAGAGGTACTTAGTTGGAAATCATTAGTGATAAGAAGGTAGGTTGATTAAAAGTAATTAACCACCCAATTTGGTGAATGTTTTAGGGTTTGAGAATTTGGACCCGGAGGAGAGTAAGCAACCGAACGACCAACGGTGAACGGTCAGTTGTTTCTTCTTGTGACCTGCTTGCTAACGAGGTGTCCCCTGGCTTGTGTGCTATTGTTTTGTGTGCTCACTAACAAGGATAAAGCATGCAACCGGAACATATTATTATATATATATTGTATTGTTGTGTGATGTTTGAAAAACTAACACAACATACCGTGAGAACTTACTAACTAATGCTTAGTAAGGAATTGAGTGAGACTACGGAACGCCCCTAATGAGGGACGAATGAACCGAAAGAGGTTAACCAACAAACAGGGTTTGAGATAACTACTAACTGGAACTTGAGTAGGAAACCCGGGAACCGATCTCCGGTCATGCATGCTAAGGAAAGGGGGTCGTTATCTATAGCAGATTCGACCTCCGCTTAAGGAACTTGTTCGGACTGTTGCCTAGGGCCGGTTGGCTCAGCTACGCTGGACTCCCGTCCAGAGTAGGTGGCATTAAGATGGTGCGGTGGGATCACCTAAATCCCAGGTTCGAATTAGATACAACCAATCCCTTCCAGGAAAGGTTTGTATATTGAGATTAAGATTAAGATTAAGGTAAGGTTAAGTTAAGTTACAATCATTCCTTTTTAAAGGATGATTTGTATTATTAAGATTAAGATTCAGTTAAGATTAAGTTAAGTTACAATCATTCCTTTTTAAAGGATGATTTGTATTATTAAGATTAAGATAAGCTACACCCACTCTTATTAAAGGGTGGTTGTTTCTAAAGATTAGATAAGGATCAGATTGAGGTAAGATAAGGATGACTAAGATTAAGAGGAACATTACTTAAGGAGTTAAATAACTAACTCTCTAATTAAGGGAACGCTTTAAGTCGTTCATTGTGTGTGAACTTTGATTGTTCATATCTGAGTTGTTGTTTACTGCACTTTCTATTATGTTGTGCACTAATCAACCTCCATGCTATCGACAAATAGTAGTCGTAGCCACGTTAGCTGGGGGCCATGAGAGGATCGTACCAGCATTCGTGCTGACCCCTCGGGGGCTTCTTTTACTACACAGGTGAATATCAGGAGGCGGCTGTCGCGAGAGTAGAAGGAGTACAAATGTTAAAGGCTAAGAGTGGCCTACGAGTTGTGCATGTACACTCGTATGACAATATGAGTTAGTAAGATGTATAGGTTGTGGGAGGATTGCAAGAAGGATATGTAAATGGTTAAGGTTGTTAGACTAATGTTCGGTATATTCTGTAGTCAGACCGTGGCAAGGTCCTGGATTGTAAAGAATTCCGCTGTGACATATTTATATATATACTGTTAAGTTGCGAGACCACATTTGGATTGAGTTGGGGTGTTACAGATATATATTATGGTTGTAAGCCATATAATATATTGGTGGTGGTTATTACATGGAAAATAGTTACAAACTACAAGTTATAAGTTTTTGAATGGAAATATAGTTTACTAAAGATAATGGATTATATAATACAATGTATTATAATGGATGGTGGAAAATAATACAATATAATACATAATGCATGTGTTCATGCAACTATAGGTTATATACCTAAATTAAATGATGGATAAGATTAAAGAATATAACGAATTAAACTTAACAGTCGAAACATTTCGACATACGAGTTTTAGTAACAAAGCCGACTGGTTTAGTGAGACCCGTAACAAATAACTGTAT
>JAIOTZ010001540.1:0-32082 GCA_023374045.1 Limonium bicolor | reverse complement strand
AATTACCTAGTTATCTAATAAGGTGGCTTGAAAGTTAGCATCCTTTTCTTTGTCCAGCCTGCTTTGGCTTACTGAATAAATAAATACAATGTTCTTAACTTACTAATAAAATAGTAACTAGTAATAGACATGATAACTAACCTTTTTCTTCATATCAAATATATTAACTATCTTATCACATCATTTTATATTCTCTCTCAAAATTAGCTATAAAATCCGTACAATCTGCAAGCTTTTGTTTTTTTATTAGATAAGTTTGGCCATTAGGCCATAGTATTAATAAACTCCTGGAGAACCAGGCGGATGGGTTGAAAAACGGGCCTCATTAAAACCTTACTCAGCAAAACTCAATGGGAAAAAGCTTAGTAAGGAAAAAGAGTGCCCACCACATCCAATTTTAAAACATACAACTAGCAAGAGAGAATACAGAGAGCAAGCCAACACACATATGTTTTACAATCACAGCAGAAAGAAAAACAAACTCAGCTAACATGCTAAATATAGTCTTTCAGGGACACCACACCGATAAACCTTTCGCATGGTAACGGTAGATTCTTCCACCAGGTTTTTGTCCATCTCCACACCCCAAGCTTTATTTGTAGCACCGTCTTGTCATTTACCTGGGCCTCTTTCCTGAAGATCACGTTGTTTCGCATTTGCCATACATGATAAACTCTGTAGCATAGTGTAGATCACCATACACGTCTCGCTTTCTTGCCAAGCACCACAGCGAACCAAGCCTTAATAGATTTCATCGGCTCGCTGTTCAACCACAAGGGGCAAGTTCCACCATCTAGACAACTCTTTCTAGACCCTAGAGACCCGTGGACACGAGAAGATAACATGTTCTAGGCACTCCATGGCAATATTACACCAAGGACAAAAACTTTGCCCCAGGGTGATGACGTCCCTTCCAAACAGAACATCCCTAGTCAGCAACCTCCTCATAACAGTAAGCCATATGACCATCTCTACACGTGGCTCACAAAATCCACGCCATATGTTTTTAAAATCAATTCCCTCCAACTCAGTGGCGTGTGTAGACACATCACAGATCAAAACTCGACTAATGTTCTTTGACAACATACATTTATTCCCATCAAACCACGTGCACTCATCTGGTGTACTTCCCTGAGGTGGCCGCGTGCCAATTAGTTGTTGCAGTTCGACAACGAGTTCTATCTCGTATACAAAAAGATTTCATCGCCACTCCAGTTGCCATGACCATTCGTCATCAATCCATGTACCCATATCATCGATGTATGCATCTTGTTGCATACTGATGCTGAAGAGCCTGGGAAATTTGTTCCGCAGCGGATCATCACCCGCCCAGCGATCCCACCAGAACTTTGTCACTTTACCGTCATTTACTTTGATTTTTACCTGCTCTTCCATCATCTTAGTCACACAGTCATTTTTTTGAGTCAAACTCATAATTCCTGACCACAACCCCCTTTTTCTACAGTCATTAATGTCCAGTTCACCAGTATGTATACCGTCACGTTCATTGTAGATGGACTGTACTGTCTGCTTCCAGAGAGAGTGATGATGCTGTGAGAATTTCCACCGCCACTTGGTTAAGAAGGCTAAATTTTTCAGCTGAAGATTGGAGAAGCCGAGTCCACCTGTTTCCTTTGGTCTAGTCAATCTAGCCCAAGCAACCGGAGTCAAACTTTTGTGTGTGCTTCCCCCAAAAGAATTTTCTTTGTAAAGATACCAATTTCCTTCGTACTAGTTCCGACATCACAAACAAACTCATATAGTATAGAGGAATAGCGTCAAGTACCAATCTCACTAACACGGCACAGCCTGCTTTCGATAAGCTTGTGGCCTTCCATGCAGACAGTTTCAGCTCTACGTTCCTAATGACCGATTCCCACGTACACATCTTCCTCGGGCTAGCACCCAAGGGGCACCCAAGATAGGTTGCTGGGAGCTGATCCACACGGCATTTGAAGATGCGAGTAACAAGATGGTTCTCACCTGGGCTTGTGTTAAAGCAAAAAGCCATGGACTTCTCCAGATTGAGTCCAATACCACTCATCTCCGCGAAGAGAACAACGATTCTATGTAGATTAGTAAGTTGATCCTTGTCCATCGCACTGAATAGCATTAAATCATCCGCAAACTGCAAGTGTGTTATTCTTACCCGCCTACTCCCCACTAGGAGCCCCATGAATTCATCCTGTTGTACCGCCATTTTGATGAGCTAGTTAAGTGCCTCAACTACAATTACAAACAAGGAAGGAGAGAGCGGGTCTCCTTGCCTTAGGCCACGGCTAGGTGAGAACGGTTTCGTCGGGGATCCGTTAACTAGTATTGAGATTCTCGATGTAGTTACACATTCCTTCACCCATGTTCTCCATTTACTGCCAAAGCCCATGCTCTCCATCATCTTATCTAGGAACTCCCATGAGACGCAATCATACGCTTTCCTGAGGTCAAGCTTAATTAAAACACCTTTGCTCCTTGTTTTCTTAAGCCATGCGATAACTTCATTGGCTACAAAGGGCCCTTCCAGGATGCTTCTGCCCTTGATGAAGGCAGATTGGGTTTCTCCAATTATCTTTGGAAGGACAGTACTAAGCCTTTTCGACAGTAGCTTAGCTATTACCTTATATTGACACCCAACCATGCTAATTGGGCGATACTCCTCTAAACGTGACGCATCCGCACACTTTGGGATCAAAGCTATCCATGTAGTATTTAACCCTCTCTCTAGCCTTCCCGTAAGGAAAAAGGACTGTATGTCATTCCCAAATTCTGTCCCAAGCACATGCCACATACTCTTGATGAATTTCATGTTGTACCCGTCAAACCCGGGTGCTTTTGTGCTATCACACTCCTTAACAACATGCTTAATTTCTGCTAGGGTTGGCAAGGCCTCTAAGCTTTTTGCTTCGGCCCTTGCTAGCCTATAATGAGTTTTCTGGTATCACATCCGTGACCTGCACCGCCTGAAATAAACAAGTGTAGTAGCGAACAATGTGGGTAACAATGGCAGAGGGGCTGTCGATAATACCATCACTTGTCACCAAGCATGTGATCTGTTTCCTTTTACGATTCAACGTAGCCCTTCTGTGGAAATACCGTGTGTTCCTATCCACTTCCTTTATCCACTTGTCCCTAGATAGTTGTCGCCAATAGACTTCGTTGTTCCTTTCAGCCTTTTCAATTTTTTCAACCACTCGTAGTCTTTCAGCTTCTAGTTGCGAGCTTACATCACCCTCCTCCATTTTACTTTCAATCTTTTTTACCTCTTGCTTTAGCTCATAGAGCTTTACTGTGACATCGCCAAATGTCTCCTTGTTCCATTTTCTAAGCGTCCCTTTCAGTGCTCTTAGCTTCCCATGTGTTGACATCTTCGGCAAAGTCAGCCACGCCTCTCGAACACAAGCTTCAAACTTGGGGTGTTCAAGCCATGCATCTAGGGAGCGGAATAGCTTTGGTCCCTAGTCGTAAATATTATTAATTGTTCAATCTGGACTACGAGATGTGGTCAAAAGAATGGCTATGGGTATGAAATTAAGACCCTATGGCCTCGATGTTGTTTGATTCTTCGCAGAAAAGAAAAACGAAAAAGACACATTAAATTTTCGAATAGTTTTGAGTGTAAAAAATATATAATGATTATATTCTTACATATCTTGGGTGGCTAATCACATATATAAAAATAAACATATGCTTAATTCCAAATTTTAGTATTACAATAAGATATTTTATATAACGGACTATTAGAATTGATCTTATTATTATAACTAAATAAAACAATGTTATTATATTCAACTAGTCGTTTTTAACAATAATGATTTCTGTATCTTTTTATTTTGAATCTATTTCATTAAAATAAAAGAAAATATAGCATGAATTATTGATACTATCATTCGAAAGTATTATATATATAAAGCAATACCTTGTACGTCAATATCTTGGAATATATTTAGTTAACGAAATATGCTTTTGTTATTGTCAAAAATTATTATATATATATAATATTATATATATATATATATATATATATATCGTTTGGTACGTGTTTTGAAATCATAATTACTAGTATATTATATTTTTAAATAAATCTTCTAATTAGTTTATCAAATATTCTATTAACCAGCTCAGCTGAGTTTTCCTGTGGTGATAGTAACAGATACCTTAATTACGCAAAATTGATCTCTTGAGATTGAGTTCATTTTTGTTCACATAAATACAGTGTCTCTATACATTATGGGCTATGAATTCTCGGTGAACTTAATTGTGACCTGAATATACATGGAATTTCATTAACTGGATGGACAAACAATTCAAAATATAATTCAATGTTGAACAATGTGAACTAAAATCAAAAGTTATATATCTGAAATATAAATATGCATTAGATTATAGCAAACATACAGGTAGTTGTACACTATATATCCAATAAATCTTTATATCCTAAAAGAGTTAACTATCTAATGTCACCTCACAACTGATAAAATAGTTAACTAACAAACTAACAAGTTGTACAGTACAACAAAATAGTTAGTTAACAAAAACAGAACTATCTAGTTCTTCGCTTGAAGTCAAATCCAAGGAATTTAGATTCTAAGAAAGTCTCTAGTAAAAAGGTTCATTCGTTCTTCTTCCGACAATTCTCCTTATCATCTGACAAGACATTCAAGTCAATGTCTAATCTAGTCTTCTTGGCTTTTGGGATGACCATCTTCACCTCATCATAAGGATTTCCTTGTTCATCATTTTTAAAGAGTCATAATGAGAGAAACAAAGATGTAAGCATATAAGATACAAAAGGGGTGTATATGTACATGAAAGTAGTATACTTATCGTATTAAGTTCAACACATCATCAATTTCATGAAGGTGGCTTAATTGTAAAGGTAGTCCCTCTTGGTTCAAATCTTTGCTTACCCATATGAGGAAGCTTATATCCACCATACACATTTGCCAGCTTAGAAAGCAATGATTAAGTCTTTCTTCACAAAATTTATCAAAGGATGTTTGAACTGCAACTACTAGCTCATCAATGGTCTTGCAAGTTTTTTGCTACTGTAAAGATTGAATTGCTCTAAAAAAATCCAAGGTCTGGCACATTCATATTGGGCTATTAGGGGGCTGGCAGATTAATCTGATGGCAAACCCATCTTTTGATGCAGCCTCATTATACTCTTGGTCATTAGGAAGGATGTATGGCTTGGCATTGTCTTGCTGGATATAGATTGTTTTTGAACCATAGCTTGGCCACTTTGAGTGAATTGTTGGTAAAACTTTTTCAATCAACCATGTTCTAGTGACATGTCTAGTAACAAAAATATACTTAGTTTCCATAGATCCTGCTGCACTATTTTTGCTGCCACATTTAGTAGGTTCTTGATTAGTAAAAGGAAAAATACCAATCTTTGAGTAAGATAGAGCACCTATTATAGAATCACATATAGGATGAGCAACCACACCCAGAAACATAATCTTAGGAATAAATCTTTTACTTTGACAACGTCGAACATGATCAACCTCTTATGGGAGTAAATAATATATTTCGGTAGTTGTTGTCAAGTAAAACCACATTTCATCAATGTGAATAATGTCAAAAATGTGATAAAATAAAGGATCTTGAGGAAGTCTATTCAGGTCTAGAGTTCTATCTATATGTAGCATTGGCAAACAAAACTACATTCTAGTTTTTCTATTCTAAGCATGTATATATGGTTTTATTACACTTGTATGTGCCCTAAGCTCTCCCTCTTTAACTTTTATGATGCATTGTTGTTTTTGCCATTCCTAATGCAGAGGCTAGTGAACAAATAGTGGTGCGTTTTCATAGCGGGAGTTGAGCAACTTTACCTAAATTTTAGTGAACTTGGTTCCAGCCAACTGCACAATATGTCTTTGGTGTGGGATCTGTGATTGTTCTAGCATCAATTGAAGTCTTGATGTCCTTCTAGTAGCGACTAACTATTCTGGTGCTAATGGAGAAATCCATAATGGAGGTTAGAAGTCCTTGGTGCATTTTTCCATCTTAACTGCTAGCAAGAATAGCTTTAGTGAGGCATTGACTTCTTCGTTGGAAAGCTTTACTACTCTTATATTTTCCTCTTCCATGGTTTTTAGTTTTCTATATGTGAGTTTTTTTAGAAAATAATGTGTTGTTTCAGTTTGATTATTATTTATAGGCACATTTGTAAAGCAGGATTTATGTTTTGGTCGGAAATTTTGAATCGTAAATTTTCATTGTTAAAATATGGGGAGGGAACTTCTTCTCCCTGCGTTTGATTTTTGACTTATAGATATGTAAGTGTACATGTGTTATGTTAAAATGACAGGGTATGATGTATGCACATTATGACATCAACAACTTTGGTTTATTGTACTATGAGGGGTATTATGGTAAAGCAAGTAATGCTATAGTTAAAAAATCAAATTTTCTTAACTTGTGTGCTTTTTATTGACCGGAAGGTCAAAAGCAGGGAGCATTTTTTACTATTACTTAATAAAGTATTTTAAAATTATATACTATTAACAAATTATCATATTTTTCTTTTATAAATGTTATATTATAATTTTTATATAAAATATCAGCTAATTGAATCTAAGTAAGAAAATAACAAGACCTCTAATAAGTGGGGCCCTCAAAATGAGGGGTCATGTGCCAAGACTCCACTTGCACTCCCTAAAAGCCGACAATGATACTAAATTACCAGATATCTAAAGTGAAATTGTATTCTACTCTTAAAGTGATACTAACTGACCCGATTGGTTATCATTTGTATGATAATAATGTACATCTTTAAATAATCTTCACATTTAATTTGAACTACCATCACATAAAATTGAACGACTTTTATAATAACACATATAACTTTCATCAATATGATTTAAACAACCTTTAAATTTAACTGTACATTAGTATTTGTCAACCTGACACCACCGGGTCGAGTTAGGGTGAAAGCCCAAGGTTGCGTTCGGCATGGTTGTTTTGTGGTTGTTTTGGTCTGACTGTTTTGTGGTTGTTTTATATGTGGCAGTATATTATTGGAGTAGAACGTATGACCCACGTGGGACCCACGTGGGTAGAGGTGATCATTCGGGGGGCGGGCCGGGTTCGGGCCGGGCCAGAGAGGTTTTTGCGCCGTCGGGTCTACTCATGGGGACCGGCCCGATTTTTTATATCTCCGGGCCGGGCCGGGCTAGGCCGGTTTTTTCCAGCTCTGCCGGGCCCGCCCGCCCGGCCGGTTGGTTGGTTATTTGCTTATTTTATACATAAAAAAATAAAAAAATATATATTAATTCAAAATCATATATAGATATAAATTGGAGTAAAATTTTATAGTATATGTATATTTAATATAATTTGATATATGTATTATATCAAATAATATAAGATATACATTATTTTATATATATTTTTTAAAAAAGAATAAATAATATTGAAAACCGGGCCGGGCGGGCTTGACCGCGGGCTTGAATATTTGTCGCGGCCCGGCCCGGTTTTTTATTCGGGTCCATTTTTTTGTCCAAGCCCACCCGAACAGTCCGTCGGGTTCGGGCTTACCGGGCTTTTTTCCGGGCCGGGCCGGGTCGGGTCCGGGCGGACAGGTTTTGAGCACCTCTACACGTGGGGACCACTTCCAAAACAGCACGGAACGCAGCCCAAAACCTGGCGGTATCAAATGGTCATAGCTAGGTTAGCAGATGACGGTTTTAAGTAGTTTACTAACAATATAAACTATAAACGATCTAGGCTGGCACAAACTTGAGTATAGAGCTGTCAAAATTTGACCCAACCCGAAAACCCGTCCATTTTATCCGAACCCGAAACCCGAATGAAACCCGAAAATGTTTAAATATAATAAACCCGAAACCCGATTGGGTAAAACCCGAAATGACCCGAACCCGACATGACCCAAAAATTTATAACCCGAAACTGACCCGAAACCCGAAATGACCCGAAAAAATAATAATTAAAAATTAGCCAAACTCGAATAACATAAAATAATAGTGATCATAAGTTGTTCCAAACCTGAATGACCCAAATAAATATGACAAAAAACTTGATTCTAACTTAGTATATCCGAATAAAATTCATATTAGGCATTGTATTGAAAGTTCTGTAATCTATAAGTTGTATATTCTTATAGAAATTAGGTATATATTTATATTATAATTTTAAAAAAATATTAACTATTACCCGAAATAACCGAAACCCGATTCTATCTGACACTATTACAACCCGAACCCGAAATGACCCGAACCCGAATGACCCGAACCCGAAATGACCCGAAAGTTTAATGACCCGAACGGATATTGACCCGAAAAGATATGACCCAAAACCCGAACGGATAACCCGTTTGACAGGCCTACTTGAGTACCAGGCCCGGCCGGCTACCCCCTCTGACTTGCTCCGCTTGAATCTTGTATCGATTTTATCTGTCTATGATGATCAGAAAGCTGAGATATAATGGGCCAAAGTCCACCAACGAAAAGCCCACTACTACAAATAGTCGAATAGATGTATTTTCTAGGATATATTTTCTAGGATATATTTTCAGCGCATTGGCCAAGAAACGAGAGTGCTGGAGAAATGGAGAAAGCGTTGAGAGCGTACGGCGAGGTCTTAAGGCTGATCAGGCGGCTTCCACAAGACACGAGGCCTTACTATGCGAAGTACGCCCGCGAGAATTTCGTGAACTACAGAGAAGTAGAATCCAACGAATTGCCAGAGCTCTTCGATCGCACTTATAAGCATTGCCTTTGGGTCCTCCAAAAGGTCTTCTTCTTCTTCTTCCCTCTTCGCTTGACTTTCGATGTTGAATGCGTCATAGTTTGGATTGAATTGCTGGTGTTGGTTTGGTGATGATCATTCGGATATTTGGTGTTTGCAGTATAAGGTGGATCATTCTGCTGCCAGGCGACTTCAGGAGATATGTGGTGGTAGTTAAGGCGGGCTATCCTGTATATGCGACACGAGCACAACCTGTTTGTTGTTATGCTTCAGAGGAGACATTTATCGAATAAGCCGTTTTTTTTTGGCGTTTAGAAAATACTACTGTTATGGATGTGGGTTGCGGTTCAGGCTATAATCAGAACATAGTTACTTGATTTCCCTCTTACGGACTAGTTACTTTGCACGTCGACCACTCCCTGGATAAACGTGGATGTTTGATTGAGAAGAGTTTTGTTTTCTGATGCTAAGGAACAGACTTGCATCTTGGAAATATGGGTATAAATGAATAGCTACACATTTTTGTTAATCTTATATGTGCAGAAGTTGATCTCTAGAATTGTGTATGACCTACTTACTAATCTATTTATTGCGTTGCCTCTATAATACATGATCTTTTCTTTTCACTGCCGCAACCGATCATTACTTGCTCCCAAATAGCGTCGATTTGATTTTAAATGTTTTTGGATAGATAAAAATGACAATAGATCATACTGCAGAGAGCAGCCAGACCTAAAACTGAACTGTTTTGTTCAGGAACGCTTGCTAGACACTAGACTTGATAACTTAGTTTCTATGAAGAAGAGCATTAACCCTCAGTAGTCAGGAAGGAGCTCAAGGCGGGTTCGGCTTATAAGAGGGCTTCTAGGGCTTCTTTAACATACTAGATTCGAAGACTTAAAGCCCATAGGTATGAGTTAACTTCGGTGTTCATAGTTTCAAGTTCTGTTGCAGTGTTGCTGCTGTGCTGACAGAGGCTATTTTCTGGATTAACAGTTGCAGAATGGGAAAAGGTCAAAGAAAAGAAGTTTATGCATAGAACACAATCTGACTTCCTATTCATTTACCTAGATATTATTTCTTCGCCACAACTACAATTACCTAAAGGAAAACCAAAGAGAAAAGGAAGCTACAAAACCTTGTCTAACCAGATGAACAAATCCACCTACCTAGGCAGTGCTAACAACAATGGGACTCCTAACATAGTGGATACCATCAGACCAAGTCAACCCACCATACACATACCCTTCAACTTTCTTTTCAGCCTTGATAGTCAGCTTGAATGTAGCTTCATCCCCCACATTATCAAATTCAAGAAACTCCTGATCCAATGAAATCCTCACGCCTTTGGGACTACGAATCACCGATCCATAGGTTTCCGGCCTGCCTACGTTCTTGAGTGTCCTGGTGACCACAACAGACTCACCGACCTTCAAATTTGGGATGGCTATGGATGGGTAGTTGAGGTTGTACGCAGTGGCGGAGCTGGGACACTTGTAGGTACTGTTACCGTTCACAAATGGATGGAGCATGGTCTGGTTGTACCCAAGCGCGCACAGAAAGTTCAAGTAGTCATTAACGCCAGCATCGTAAACAAGACCAGGATCCATAGCCCTGGAGGGTCTGACATGTCCAGAACCATAGTTGAAGGGGTTTGCGTGGTGGTATGATCCATCCACCATAGGTGTATGAGTATTGGCTCTGGTTCGGGCAGTAGTCATGATTGCTGAGTGAATAGCAGCAGGGCTCCAATCAGGATGAGCGGTCTTCAATAGACCAGCAACACCAGCAATATGAGGACAAGACATGGAAGTCCCTGACTCTACATTATAAGAGAATCTACGTTCATCAATTTCCTCACCCGTGGGACTATTAGCCTCACTGTAGGCAGCGACAATGTCAACCCCTGGAGCCGTGATGTCCGGTTTGAGTATGTATGGCGTGAGAGGATTCGGTCCTGGGAAGAGAACGATGCCATGAAAGGAGATGGCTTGGTCTTGTACACAGTCTTTGGTGCTTCAAGCGTGCCCACCGGATTGCTGTTGCTATTGATATAGGAATAGATCACAAGGCCGTCGGAGTAGGTCACCATAGAAGCGGGAAGAACGTGTGCGTCCGCTATGAGCTCATTGCCGCTAGCCTCATCGTTACAAAGAATCATGCCAACTCCGCCGGCCAGCTGGGCTTGGTATCCTTTGTCCACTCTAGCGCTTACACCTCTCAGACATACCACGATCTTGCCCTTGGCTTTGGTTGCATCCAAAGTACCCGGCAGGCACATCATCGAGTCTTCTTCAGAAGCGTTTTTTAGTTTGGCTTGTTCACCCGTTATCAAGGGGTAAGATTTTCCACCTTCCAATGCTTTAGAAAGAGTTGTTCCCTGCACCGTTAATTGTATACATTATCAATCAAACTAATTAACCAATAACCTTGAATCAAAAGAATTACTACTAATTAAATTAGAATCAAGACGATAACTACTTACATTGAACCGCTTTCCATTACCGAGTTGAACCACACCCTCGAACGCCCGATCAGTAGTACTAGCAGCCACCGTAATGATCCACGGTGCCAAATTCTCCACACTTCCCGGTTTGGGTCCCGAATTCCCAGCCGAGCAAGCGACCACAACCCCTTTCCTCACCGCATGGAACGCCCCAATAGCAGTCGAATCCTCAAAATAATCCTCGGGATCTCCACCAAGGGAGACGGAGATCACATCCACGCCGTCATGCAACGCCGCATCAAACCCAGCAAGGATATCAGAATCGAAACACTCCTACGTTAGGGATCTGGTCCGCACACCTTGTACGCCGCGACGCGAGCTCGGGGTGATCCGCCGACCGCAGTGCCGGAACCAACCGTTGACACTGACGTTAGAGACAAAGTTGCCACCGGCTGTTGACAGCGTGGTGTCCCGTGGCCCCGAAGTCGCGGGTAGTGTGCAACTGAAGGATTCGTTGTGTTGTTGGTGTAGCTAGGTAACCTCATCAAGAACCTCGCTCCAATCAGCTTCCTGTACGTATAAGAAAATCAAATTAATGTGCTTGGTTTTACTACTACTATTAATTAAGAAATTAATGATTAATCAATCATTAGCACGGATTACTTAATCGTAGTTTCTTTGTTTCACTTTCTAACTAACGATTATATTATGAATACTATCGACCTATTGAAAAAGTATTGAAATAAAAAAAACATTATGAACAACTAAATTAATATGGCCACACCTTACCCAATGTTCACAGAATCGCAACTAAATCACTTTCTACGATCCAAATCATTACGATCCGATCACAGATAGGATCGAACATGTAGGGTCGTCAAAGAATCATAATTCCGTCGAGATCCTACGATCCTACACAATAAATCTATAGTACGATTCTACGATCTCATCAATCCCAATCTTAACAAAATCTAAAGAAAAAAAGTTCTCAAAATTTTGGAGAAGTTTCATAATTGATAAAATATCATGACTTTAAACATTGCGAGGTGTTATTAAAAACAACTTTTATATGTAGAATTATTTGAGGTTATTGAGCGGATAAGGATTAAGATTGAAATATCACTTCTTGTCACTGAAAGATTACAAAATGTACAATGGTGTTCATAAAATATATAACATTTAAAGTTTTATTTAATCTTGTAATGGTTGGAAAATTCAAAGTTATAAAACTCTTATTATCATTTTTCTTTTTTGGTTTATAATTGAAACAATAAGTTTGATATTGTAATAAATAACTTGTAGCTCATAAAAATTATGAAGTCTGTGATTTGATTATGTTTAACCTATCCTATTTCATTTTATTTTTTTATGGACAATATTTTATTGATTGCACCTAGAAATCAGCTAGGAAAAAAGTACGTTTTTTCTTGGAGATTAATCTAAATTAGTTCAATTATGGGGGAGCAACTCTTGTGATGGGTATGAAACCCTTTTAACATTTAAAAGGTATCATAGAATCAAGCTATTACGATTCTAAATTTGGTGAAAGAAAAGAAAAAGGTCTTACTTGTTGCAGTTGAAGTTTGGACCTCCTTTGCAAGCTCCTTTCCATCTTGAAGGAATTGCACCATAGCCCTCGTCACTAAAGCTCTTTGATTCCGGCCATACACCTGAAACATTGTCGAATCAAAGAACAACTATTAATTGCTTCTTTCTTTCTCATAAAAAAGTTTTTCACTCTATCTGAACAAAGAAGAGAATTTTTAAAACAAACTCAATAATCTGAGTTAGTTAAGAATAACAAAACGGTGTATAAGCTTACCAGAATCAAGATTTCCGATAATTGTGTCTTCACCAAACCGGGACTGTGAGGACCATTTGGTACTAATCACTCCCTTATTCTCCAGAAGCATGAAATCCCACGAGTGGGTTGTGTGGAGTTTCTTAGCTTTGTTCAAGAACACAGACACTACCGCTGGATGCTCTGTGTAATCGTGTTTTACGTTATATATAATTAATGGATTACCCATTTTACAAAATTATAGTAAAAACACTTGATCAGATGGACGTTAATTAATTTACTTGCGATCTCAGCAGCGTGCTCCTCCTCTAGGACGGCCGCAAACCCATTGATTTGTTTATTGTATGAGTAGATAATGGCGTTCTTAGCATCATCGACACTGTAAACATTATATTCAACGAACATTGATTCAGTTTTTCATAGAAAGGAATCAACTTTACAAGACAGTATGTGAAGGGCAGATGAATGTGTACCTTCCAAGGTAAGAAGAGAGGAAGGTGTGATGAGAATCGGTTGCCCGTAAAATGTCCGATGCTGTTGGATTGTTGCCATGAGAGTGTGCTCCCATGTACACTATGTCTACATTTACACATAAACCATCGCAATCAATTGAACAATAAAACAATCAAATAAACTGTTAGAGCTTCATAAACAAAAAGGATCTACATAGGAAAATGAAACGTAATTAATTGCACTATAGAAACAATCATTAATGAACCTTCTTCTCTGCCAATGTGACATTGAGAGTGGAAATAAAAACAACAAGAAGTAAAAGAATTTCAATCGAGCTCCTGGAAGTAGTCATGGTAGGAGTAGGAGGAACCCTGTGTGTGGTCTGTCGCCTCTAACTATCTAACTCCCTTCTTAACGTTAGGTTAGGGAGCGATTATATAGACCTATGGATAATCGAAGTGTACACACACACACACAGTGTTTAACAAATTTCGCTAAAAAGAATCTGTCTACTTACTTCAGAATCGGCTAAGCTGTTAAAAAATCATAGGATTTTAAGGGGGGAAAGAAAAAGATTAGACCACACCGAAATATTGATTTCTTTCTTACTTTCATCTCCTAGCTTGTTATCAACTTTTTGTATTACCGGTCGATAAGCCTAATAGAATTTTTAGGCGTTGAATCCTATTCCTAGGGTAAGAGCAAATCGAGCACAGAATTTTTCAATACGTTTTAACCATCATATATATTTACGAGAACAATGAATAATATCAATTTCTTCTGTGTTTTAAACAATAGATTGTAGCCACGTTTGTGAATAATTAAATCATTATTATTTCTAAAATATATTGACTCATTATAATCTATTCCCAAATATACTTTTGTGGTTTATATATCCACATAATCTGTTTTTTTAATAGTTAGCTGCTTAAATTATATTTTACAGAGTCTATCCCTCTTATGCTCAATAAAATTAATCAATAATTAGAGGTTTTGGGTCTTAAGCTCAATTCTTCCATATTCGATATCTTCTTTAGCGGGGTTAGCCCTGTAATGGCTGACTCGATCCTCCGCTCTACAGGTTTTAACAAAGGCTCATTTCATTTTTGCTATTTGGGTGTCCTCATCTCAGCTAGGAAACATAGAACCTTGGACTATAATAGCATCCACAAGATCATCACCTCCTGAGGTGGCAAGAGCCTTTCGTTTGCGGGTCGTTTATCCCTTATTCAAAGCACTCTATATGGCATTGTTGGGTTTTGGGCTTCTTGTGTTCTCCTCCTTAAGACTGTTTTCAAAAAGCATTGCTAAGATATTCCACTCTTTTCTCTGATTGTCTAGTGATGTCAATAGTAACCCCACTGCTTATGTGGCTTATCAAGAAATCAGGGGGTCTCGGGCTCAAGAATATCCATAAATTGAACATGTGCTTTTTTAGTAAACCATTTCGGCTATCGTCAATAACTTTGAGAGCCTGTAGATCTAGTGGATAGTATGTACTTGAGGGACATGAAAATTTGGAACTCTACCTAGAAAAGGGATGTCCTTTGGGCTTGGAAATCAATTATCCATGCTAGAGATTGATCGATCCAACAATGTGGTTTACTTTTGATATCATGTCACTCTTTCTCTTCTATCCTTCCCGTCCTCGGGTTGGTACCATTTACAATGATGCCTCTTACCCTTCTCACTCTTTTCCTTGGTTCAATATTTGTCGGAGAACCTGCGCGATCCCTAAGGTAAATTTGTTTTATGGGCTACGCTTAAAGAGTTGTGCAAAATATATAACTACACTTTGTAAACTATGGGCAGTGTACCCAGTCAAAGTAATACAACATGTGTCGTGTCCACAAAGACTTGTCAACTATCTAGATTTTGAGCAGTTTAATAATGTATGAACTAATATATACAAAGAGATAAATGCAGTAAATTTTTGGGGTTTGCTGTTTGGGATGATAAACAAAAATGAAATAAAACAGTAAAATTAAACTGACTAACTAAGATAGATGTACTTCGGGATGGATATTTACCCCCTTCACTCTTTACTACCAATTTTTTATTCCTGCACTCATAGCTAAACAACAAGAACACTTAATTAATGAATATCCAACTCATGGTCAACCAATCCCAACCAGTTGAGTCAAGAACTGACGACTAGTCAAGCACCTAATCAATCAATAGTGTTAAGCGCAAGTTCCCCTAAGTTGCAATGGAATCTATCTCAGTACCCGTCAATAAACAACATTGATCTAGCCCCCATGGTTTAGGTTCCTACTTTCACACAAGCTTCCGTAGAAAACCCACATAGATAACAAATTGAGCAAACCCTAAATAAAACCCAAATCATAAGTAATAAATACTCAATATTCATCTTCCATCAAACACAAGAACAAAAATAAAGCATGAAAATAGTTAGAGATTCAACAATGAAGTTTTAGGGATTTTGGGGCAAAATCCTCATCCCTAGGTATAAGGAAGATATTCCTACATTAGAGCATATATAAAAGATAAGGAAGAAGAAATAGCCATGGAAGGTTAAAGGAGAGCTTCCAAGGAGGTGAGGTTCTCCTCCTCTTCTTCTTTTTCTTTCTCTTCTTCCTCATATTTTCCCCTTTTTCTTGTTTCTTGTTTCTGTGTTACGCGGCTTTGTCCAGTGTCGAATGCCCCCTCTTTCTTCTCTTTTTTTTCTTGTTCGCATGAGTTCATTGCTGCTTTGGAGGCATCCGGTTCTACTATCCAGGTTGTAGACCCGGACTAGACTGAATCGTAAGAGTGTGTCCTGGCGAGACAATTGTGTACGGGCGAGCTTGTAACTTGAGTGTTGTCTGGGTGGGTGAAATACCCCAACTTATGAGGAAACCCTAAGTCTGGGAAGTCCCAAGAACCCTAAGTCCTGAAAATCCCAAAAGTCTCAGAAATCCCAGAAATGGTCCTATGAGCCCTGGAAACCCTAGGGCACCATAGTCCCGAAAGTGACGAAAATCCCGGAAATAAATTTGAAAATCCCGGAAATCCAATGTTCTCGGTTGTACCTAAATGTTCTCGGTAAAACCCTAGGAGATCCGGTAAAACCTTAATAGCCGGAATTGTTCCTACGGTTAGTGTTATTCCATCATAGTTACTTTTTATCCTTAAGATACATAAAAAATGGCTTGTTAAGCACGAGGTGGCGACCTAGTTGAGGTAAGCATGAGGTGGTGACCTATTTGCGGTAAGCACGAGGTGGCAACCTAGTTGAGGTAAGCACGAGGTGACAACCTAGTAAAAGTAAGCATGAGGTGTCGGAAGCACGAGGTGTCAAGAGATGAGTTGTTTAATGTTCTGTCCAACAGGAACTATACACACAAGCAAGCAAGTATGAGGTGTCATAAGGTCATTGGTGATGTTTAAGGCTAAAGGACACCACATCTTCCTTACTTTCACCTGAAGCAACCTAATTCCTACCATACATTAAGGTGGTGCCAAGATAAGGAGGTAATAAGTATTATATTCACTTTCCTTCATGCCTAGGTAATCTTAGAACATGTATCCATGCAAGTCCTAGCAAGCGGCGGAAAGACAAAGTCAAACAAGGCCTTAAGATGGTGGCTACATTTAATGCCCATTTAATGCTCATTAATGCTCATTACAGCTGTAGTTTCTGCCTCCATCCTTACATTTCCAGCCATGATATTCCCTTATTATATTCAGCAAAATATGGTTCCAATAGGTGATAAGGAGATATTATAAGGAAAGTTTTATTAAAAAAGTTTCTTAAGCTTTAAGTAACCTTTATTTTGCCTATTTAAAGAGACCCACGACCTGTCCTTCTCCCTCACACCAAATCAGTTTCTCATCTTCATATTTCACCTAGAGAATAAAGCTTAAGAAGTATATCAATCAGGTTAGCGAAGAGAAGCAAAACCGAGAGCTAAGGGAGGAGGAAACCGAGAGGAAAGTGAAGAGAAATCTTGGCTGTTTAGAGCTTTTTCTTGGAGGGGTTAGGAGTATCATTAATCTTACCTAATACCAAGAGAGTGGTGAATAAATATGGCCAGAAGGAGCCAGGTAGTTCTAGTGTACATCCCTTTGTTTGCTTAATGTCAATTTTTGGTGGAAGGTTTGGTTTTGATGTGTGGCGCAAGCCTATGTGGGAATTATCTTCTAATATTCTTCATGGTTTGAAACTAGAGTCTTAAATGGTATTATTGATGTAAGGTAGGACCGAAGAAGGCCTGGAGAATCTGGTGAACAACACTTGTTTGTTTAGTGTCAATTTTGGTGTATTTTTGTGCTTTAACTTTGGAGCGAGTTATATGATTCCTTTCCTTGTGTAACCTACACGGTTTTAATATGGAAATGATGATTATTTATCACCTTTCAATATTCCAGTTCGTGGGTAAGTATACAAGCTGAAGTTAGTAAGGTAAAGGTAAGATAAAAGGTTAAAAATGAGCTTTAAGACTTTCTGGTTTCTATTAAAAGTATAAGAGTGTTTTGGTGGTTGCTGGCCTTGATTTCGTGGCTATTTACTCATGAGGTTGTGGTATTATGTTGGTAAGAAGATTGGTCGAAGTTACTCAGTGGTTAGACCTTAATCTTGGTCTTGTTTTAAAGGTGATTTATATATGTTTTAACTTGGTTTTTGTTTATCTAATGATGACCGAATGCTTTGATCTTCTGGGTATGTTGTGTGCTGATATAATCAAGCTAAATTCATGGTTTGATGACCTAAACACTTGTTATTTGCAAACAGGATATTTGATCTACTAAAACTATGAAATTAATGTAGAATTTAGTAAATAAAATAAACCTACGGGCTGCAAAATAAATCTCGGTCACTGTAGTAAAGTGTATTTGACAAGTAACCAGGTATCAATCAAGGGGACTAAATGAACTAGTCTAATCCTAGCGAAAGCTGTAAGTTAGGGGAAATTGTCGATTAATAAAATAAAGAACAAGAGAAAAGTGAACTGATATATTTTTTTTTTGGAATATAGAGATGTGTATATATAATAAATCAGTGTAATGTAACGTTAGATACATAGGAGCCCTATGCATCTGATAACTAAAACGAGCATATGCTAAGGGAGGTGTGGAAATACAAGATCTCCCTAGCAGTGAACAAAAAGCCAGAGGGCATACAAGAAAAACCTAGGGCTCCCAACAGCCCATAGTCCAAGAAATATCATATTATTTCGAATTACAAAGATTGGTACTCCTAGGAGCAGAGTACCCTATCAAGCCAGTCGAAGTCAGCGCTGGAGCTTTCCATCCTTGTTGAGATAATGACCTTGATAGCATTTGATGTTGATGAAACGATGTGGCATGGGTCTCTGGCTTGGTTGGCCATGGCTCGCTTGCATCTTTCAATCCAGAGGTGATATACAACGTTGGCGATCGCTGCTCGTTTAACAAGGTCAATTGGGCGGTGTCTCTTACAGTAGCGGGTGATCCAAGTTGAGCAGCTGCGTAGACTTTTCCGGTTGGTTGGGATTCCCAGCCAGTCACAGATAGTCCACCAAACCCTGCAAGAGTACCTGCAATGGAAGAAAAGATGGTTGCTTGTCTCTTGAGCACGCTCACAGAGCCAGCAGCGGTTAGCTAGACATATGCCCCATGATTGGAGCCTATCACATGTCTTAAGTCTACCTTTAAGTGTAATCCATAATATAAATTTAGCTTTGGGAATAGACCAAGATTTCCAACAAACATTAAACCAATTGAAACCCTGGGGAGGGGGGGAGACATCATTATAGAAAGTGCTTACCCTGGGACGGGTGGGATATGAGTTGAAAAGAGATATGGCATCATTGAGAGACCCACATTGCTCTATCCACCAATCCTTAGCATGGAGGATAGCTTTCCAGGTCCATGGGTCATTACCTTTTGCAGTGGTCATCCAAATGGTGTTGGAGTTAGAGATGAAAAGCTTATGGATCCACTGGATCCAAAGGCGCTCAGCGTCGTGAGTGATGGCAGAGATGGTCTTGAGCATAAAACATTTGTTCCATTGATGGATATCCTTAAGGCCCAGACCTCCATTTTTCTTGGCGTTGGTGATAGCACTCCAGGCCACAGAAGGAGTGGCATTACTATCAGCATCGTCGGACCAGGAACGAGCGGAGGCACTTGGTGACTCTTTTGATGACATTTTTAGGAATTGTGTGATGCTAGAGGCCCAGAAGCCCACTATGCCAAAAAGAGTACTCTGGATGAGGGAGAGCCTACCAGCGAAGGAGAGGGATTTACTTCCCCAAGCAGTGATGGTTTTACGGATACTGTCCAGGAGGGGGTTGAAATCTGCGGCTCTAGGCTTCCTAGCTGTGATCGGAATGCCCAGGTAGCGGAATGGAAACGCCCCCTTGCTAAACCCTGTGAGACGGACAGCGATTCAGCGAGGGAAGTGTTAACCCCTCCTAGGAATAGGTCGGATTTAGAGTGGTTAAGCAATAGGCCCGAAGCATCAGAGAAGAGGTTGATTTTGTTAAGCAAGAGGGAGATGGAGCTCTGGTCACCCCTACAGAATAAGAGGGCATCATCAGCGAAGAAAAGGTGAGTGATACGGAGGGATTTGCATGACGGGTGGTAATGAAAGCCTGGATCGGTGTAAAGCTGGTCAAGAAGACGGGAGAGCATATCCATTACGAGAGCAAACAAATAGGGTGAAAGGGGATCGCCTTGGCGCAACCCTCGTTTCCCTCTGAACGAAGACGAGGGAGAGCCGTTAATGTTGATAGAGAAGGAGGTGGTGGTGACGCACTGAAGGATCCAATTGCTGAACTCATGGGGGAAGTTTAGGAACGAGAGAGTGTCCTGGAGGAAACCCCAGTCAACGGAGTCAAAAACCTTCCTTATCCACTTTCATAGTGCAACGTGGGGAGACGTGAGCTCTCTGGTAATTTTTCATAAGGCACGAACAAAGCTGGATGTTATCTGAAATAAGGCGGCCTTTGATGAAGGCTCCTTGGCTGGGATTGACCAGACCGGGGAGGACATTTTTAAGCCTGTCAGCCAAAATCTTACTAATGATCTTGTACATAGTATTGCAGCATGAGATAGGCCTGTAGTCGCCTGGGGCCGAGGCGTTGTCAGATTTGGGGATAAGGGTGATGAGAGTGGCATTAAGTTCTTTGAGCATCCGACCACTATGGAAAAAACTTTTGATAGCTCTGCAGACATCCCCCCAATAATGTCCCAGGCAGCTTTAAAAAATTTAGCTGTATAACCATCCGGGCCTGGGGCTTTTTCATCTCCTATGGAGTGGAGAGCGGATTTAATATCATTGTCATCAACCGTACGGGTGAGATGGGCCCAAGAAGATTGGTCTAGAGTTCTACCCGAGTCTAAATTGAGGTCCGAAAGAGTGTACGGGGGGGGAAGCTCTAGTGCCTAACGCTTGATGGAAGTGGGCCACTAAACAGTTCTCAATTTCCGTAGGGTCATTTAGGGTTTCTCCAGACTCGTTAAAATAGCCGCAATAGAGTTCTTATTTCTTCTTGCCTTAATGGATCTATGAAAGAAGGAGGTGTTAGAGTCAGCCATTTTAAGCCACCTGGCCTTCGAGAGCTGGCGAAAGAAAAGTAGCTCCTGAGCATCCCTATTTAGGAGCTTGTGCCTTAGGGTTTTCTCCAGCGGATAAGGGATGGGTTCCAAGGGTCCTCATCCAGGCGCTCTGAACATTGCTGAGCTCGTTTCTGATGGCTTGGCCTTTCTCCCCAATGGAACCAAATTCAGTCTTATGGAGCTTTCTAGACCAGTTCTAAGGAACCGAAGTCTTTGAACGATAGAGAATAGCCGACTTCCAGTTGGGGGGAGCTCCCACGCTTCACGAACCAAAGGAAGGAAGGAGGGGTCTTTGGTCCATAGGTTGAGGAACTTGAATCTTCTTTTTTCGGATGGGCAGGCGCGGGGAGGGATGATCATGGGGCTGTGGTCAGACGCCAAAGGTGGAAGGGAAGCAAAGCTGGTGGGTAAGCCAGGATCCATTCCTCGTTAACTAATACCCTGTCGATCTTCCCAAGGATGCGTCCGTGATTGTATTGATTGTTCCACCAGTGAAGAAGCGCCCATAGTAGCGGAGGTCCTGCAACTCTGCCCTTGAGACACAATCCGCAAAGTCACGGTAATCTCTAGGGTGTGGGTGCGACTGCTTAGTCTATCTTGGGCGAAAAGGATATTATTAAAATCCCCAGCCACCACCCAGGGGCCTGAGATACTTTGGTTGAGATTGGAGATGTCCTCCCACAGTTGAGCTCTTATAGCTGGGTTGTTTCTCCCATAGACTACTGAGAGGGTAAAGTCCATTGTACCCATAATAGACGCCTTACAGAGGATTTGGTCGGTGCAGTGGATGGGGGAGAGGGTGATGATGGAGGGGTTGTATAGAATCCAGATGCGGCCATAATTATCAGCCTCATAGTTATGATGAAAACTCCAGGTGGGAAAGAAACGGCCAAGGATGGGAAGGTGGTTGTCAAGCGAGACATGAGTTTCAAGGAGGCCGAACGCACACAGATTGTTGTTGGCCACAAATTTTTGGATTTCAAGGAGTTTGGGGTGATCGTTACATCCCCTAATATTCCATATTGCAAGATTCATGAGGAGGGGGTATGGTGTGGAGGGGGATAGCGGGGAGAGAACCCGTTTCAAGAGCGTCAAAGGAGTTGATTAGTTGGAGCGAGTGCTCCTCTGGGCCATGTAAAGGGGTCTTACCAACAGTTTTCTTATTCGGGGGGACCACCTGCCAGGTTGCCTCCGGGTTGGGAGAGGCACAAGCTGAAGGGATGGGGAACATCACATCAGGGGGGTAAGGGGAGGATGAGGAACTGGGGTCAATGGGCGAGGAGTGGAGTGGGGGACAGAGGTCGTAAGGGGAACAGACGGGGATGTAGCAGCCGCGATGGAGGGGGCCTCGGTCCCAGAGGGAATAGTCAAGGACTGCTTAGAAGCGGCGTTCACAGCAGAGGCGTCCCGAGGTATAGGGGAGGTCTTTAGAGTCTGATTTGGGAGCTCTAACAAAGGTTTAATGGTTTGTCCGGCGTGGGGGGTCTGGGCTGGACAGAAGGACAGCGGACAGAAGAATGGCCGAGAAGTCTACAAGAGCATGAAACAGGTTCCCATTCATAAATTACTTGCTGGAACAGAGAGCCGCTGGGGGCGCGGATTTCTATCTCTCTAACTAGCTCAAGATTGAAATCGACCTCGACGAGGATTCTAGCATAAGAAATTCTAGTCTTATAGGCCGTAGATTGGTCAGTATAAAGGGGAGAGCCAATTTTGGAGCAGATTTTTCGAAGGCTTGATTGCGACCAAAGGCTGGTATGGAGGCCTGGGAGCTGAATCCATACAGGAATGCGATTGAGGTCTTTCGGGTTGAAGGAGACATCGGGAGACCATTTCTTAAGAACCAAAGGGGAAGAATAGAGGAGCCACGGGCCTTTGTTTAACACTTCTTGAAGGTCCTCCTCTTTATCGAACCGAAATAAGAACACACCCTCTTCATGGAGAAGAATTTGGGGGGTAGCCACAAAGCTCCAGGCTCTTTTCACGAATTCTCTAACAATATTGTAGCTAAATTTCTTTCCCCAGATATGTCCAACTAATGCATTCCTCCAATAATCAATTACTGGCAATAAATCATTCTCTTCAATGGTAACATAGGGACTATCCGAGTCTATAGTATCATTGTTATCAGAGCGTAAAGCATCCCGCAGTTTGATTTCTGTTTAGCCAGAAGCATATCTAGAAACGAGGGTTAGAATTCTTACCTGAAGTGGTTTTGTCTGCCGGGGTAGGGCGGGGAGTTCTTTTGGCCCAAGCAGTTTTCTTGCCGACGGGAGGGGGGATGACCGGGCCTTTGGGTAGGGGCGGGTAGTCCTTGTCCATGGCTCCAGAGGTGGTAGATTCAGTTTGAGTACGGTGCCCCTGCAAGGCCGTGTCAACGGGAGGGCTTGAGATGTCAACAATTAGGTCGATGGAGGGGGCGTCATGAGGAAGCCCTCGAGACGGATTGAATCTCCTCGTTGTTCTCGAATATAACATTTGATTTCAGGTTTGCTGAGGGTCCACTTGCATCAACCCCTGGGTTCTCATGTTACTGGTCAAAGATTTAAAATGAACCTTTGAGGCTGTAGTGGGTGTTGACCTTAGGGGGTGGCATCAGCGAAGAAGGGTCCAGAATTGACATAGCCGGTGCCAAAATCTCATTAATCACTGGAGTGCAAACCAACCCATCTGAAGCAGAATTGAGTTCTGCGCTAAACCAGAGGCAACAGATTTGGAATTTGCTCAACCCCAGTCGATATTTGACAAGCTTGACTCAACTCCACGGTCAAAGCATGAGGAGCTCAGCTCAACTCCACGGTTTGCAAACTCAACGTTTAAAGATGGGGCACCATCTTCACTACTAAAAAAGTTTCCTTCACTTGCCCAGGAGATGTCGGTCTTCTCCAGATCTGCACCGCAGCAACCCGATGAGGCAGCACCATCAGCTGCGACGTCAGGGGATTCGCGGGTGAGGAAGGACGGCGTAGCACCACCAAGCGAGGCGGACCCGACGCTGGGAGGCAGAGTCGACGACGCCTTCTTCACCGTTGGAGCAGCTTTGTCGTCGCGAAGCAGAGGAGACTCAACGCCGGCGTGGACCTAGTGCCTGGGCGACGCTTGGGCATCTCCGGGAATGGATGGGGCGGCGCGGGCGGCACTACAGGCTGAGGGCTACCATGGTAGCTGGGCGGAGAGCAGAATCGAGATTGGATTGCTGGACGGAGAGCGAGAGACGGGAATTGGCCGGAGGACAACAGACGGACGGACGTTGGGCAGCTACAGGCGGTGGGCAACCATAATTGCATACTGTTAGTAATATTTAATAAAGTACCCTTAAAGAAAGTAATTGATTTTTATTTTTACATTATATATCTACTTATTATTTTTGAAGGCATATATACTCACTAATATAACACGTAGAGTTCCAAGTATACTTGAACTAGTAACATAATTCTAGAATTTGATTCTATTAATTTTTGTCTAATTATTTATTAAACATTAGTTTATATCTATATTGCATTTTGTTTGTATTTCATTATATTAAAAAGGTAATCATTATGTTTAGAGAAATTCGAGTAATTAGAAGAATATGTGATATTTATAAGAAAATAGCACCATTACATCATTCACTCCAATATTTAAACAGGTCATTAAATTTGTTAAGGATGAGGTTTGGTGAAAATGAGAGTATTCATACATAACTATTGGTAAACAAAACAAACCTTTCCACAAAAAAAAAATGTAAAACAAAACCAACACTGTCCCATGTCTCCCTGAATCCGCCTCTGGTTCTAGACGCTTCCCTGAGTGCCATTTCTAATTCAAGCTCTTTTTGCGTGGTGGCATTGCTTTGTGGGTTTTACCTTCAAAGGCACTCCAGAGAATCGTAAGCTAGACTGACGGTACAGATCCATCACTGCAGTCTGCAGGAGAACGTAAATTATTTTTTGTCATCTCTGGAGTGACGATGGGACAACGATTTCGACGATAAAATTGTATGTTCAACAATACACCCCACATCTTTCTTTCGATTCCCTTTGCTCTGAAACACTTTTTTTGTTCGAATCCACTGTTGTTTATTGTTCTTTCAATTACATTGTACACCGCCAGCAGCTTTATTTCATTGCGTGCTGTATGCTAAAACTCTCTGTATTTTCGTTCATTGCCTGTTTGGTCCTGATCAGATTTGCAATTTCGTCCCTCCTCCCATGAAGAGGGCTCGTTTCCTCTCCTTCTTTTCTCGTTTCTATGTAATGTTTCGCTTTTCTTCAGGAAATATTATTTTCTATGCTCTTCGAATGTTTCCCCCTTTTTCTGGGTGGCAAGCGGAACGAGGTTTTCTTCTGGATTTGAGTTTACGTATTATTGGTATCGTTGAAGGAAATTTATAACCTCGCCTACGCTTGTCTGAATCCGTTTGTTGGACTTGGAGATATCCTGTGTCTATAATCTGTAAGCTGTTTAAAAAACGGGCTTCTAGTGAAGTGTTTAGAAACAGAGAGAATTGATTTGTTAATCCCATGATTGCCTTACTTTTTTCCATGCTGAGCTGGCAATTTGCTTCTGGCTAAATGCAATTCCGTATACTGATTCTTATCAACAGAAAACCCTTGGCTGTTTGAATTCCGTATACTGATTCTTATCGACAGAAAACTCCGGCTGTTGGAGGGAGATACGAGGCTTAAACTTAAACATAAGCATATGTCAGTAATGACATCTTTTGTATTGTAATTTTTGAATTTGTAGCTTGGTATCAAGACTGGACTCCGTTTTTGTGGAAGTTTTATGTAAACCTCCAAAGTCACTACTCTTCTTGGCTATAATCTTGTACAAGCTCATCAGAGCTATATGGGAATTAAGATGAAGGTAGACTCATGAAAAGTGTAAACCATTCCAATCGCTCTGCTCGTTAATGTTTATATCTGACATTAAGATTGCAATAAAGTCTTTATAAAGGTGAATTTTTTTACTCTGAGAGACCCTTTTGAAGACAACAAAGCATTGATAGTCGATTTCATCCATGTGTATTGTTGATCAATCAACACCAACATCCATCTCGAGCAAGTAGGCAATAGCGGAGGCACAGTCCAGTTGCCATGGATCACCTGTTCTGCAAGCAGTGTTCTGAATTTAGTAACTGTTATCACTGTTCTTGAGTTTGTTTATCGCTAACGTCGAGAATAGAATGAAACTTCCATTTAGTGAATTCCACTCTCTGCTGATCATAATCATCCTCTTTTGCAGACAATATAGAAAGTTTTTGTTGCGTAGTGGTCACTTATTGCTAATGGACTTCATTTTGCTGGTGTTGCTATGATTCAATGGACAACCTGTATAACTCCAGCTAGCGGCAACTCGATTTTGTATAGCACGACCCTCTTTCATTTTGCACTTTGGCTCTCTGGTCAAGTACACATATGGTTGATAAGTTAATGTAGTTGAGGGTGTCCCAAGGCAAATGCAAGGCATTTGATGGTTTGAAAATGGGAGGATTTCTTCTTTTTATGCTCCTACCGATATGTTTCAGACCGGGATATCGGGGATACTGCATTCTTGTTTGTGTCCAGTGATTTGCTTCATAGCTTTCAAATTTATCATGCTTTGATTTTTCTCTTTTATTTTCATTTTTGTGTTAACTGAAATTACAGGGTCAGACAGTGAAAGAGGCTGAACGAAGAGGACTTAACCCAGGATTGGTAGTACTGATCATCGTCGTAGGTCTACTGTTGTTCTTCATGGTTGGAAACTACTTCCTTTATAGGTATGCGCAAAAGGTCATTCCTCCTAAAAAGAAGAAACCTCTCTCCAAGAAGAAGATGAAGAAGCAACGGCTCAAGTGAGGCGCGCTAGTGCCTGGAGAATAAATCAACTAGCAAGAAGAAATAAAAGAGTCTGCTCCATATCTTCCGTGAAAATCTTTTAGCTTGTAACTCACGGATGACTAAGATGAGGAGCTCTTAGAATTAGCTAGCTGGAAGTGTGGAATGAAGAAGATGAAGAGGTCTGAGAATCAGTTAGCTTGGAAGTGTGAGGTGAAGAAGATGAAGAGGTCTCTGAATCTATTAGCTTGGAAATGTGAAACAAGAAAGATGAAAAGGAGTATTTTGTGTGCCGGTAACCTTCATAGGTCAAACGAATTAATCACCTCGTTCCTTAAGGTTTGCACGATGACAAAACAATGTTTGGATGACTTTTGTTGTATGCGTGATCAACCTCGAGAACGATTGATTGGGGTGGAATATATCACCTGTATTCATCATACCTAAAGGTCGTCCTTTCTCCACCAAATCATCGTTGTCTAATAGGCTGGATTATGGTACCCCTTGATACTACGACAAATTCAATGGGATCTATCTGAATTAGAAAGTAAAAACCCCTCACCTAAAGAGTGTTGGAAATTAGTCGTGAAACGCGAACAAAAGAGAAAGCAGTTATATAGTATCTCTTTTTTTTTTTGAATCAAACTGAGATACCTTCATTAATAACTTAGCAAGAGAGATTACACCAGCTTACATTCCCACTCCAGATTAACAAGCAGAAGACCTCTTCCTTCCTCAAACTACTACAACAAGTAGACATTTTTACAACTCTGTTGCTGCTACTATCAGCAAAATCAGAGACAAAAACAAGGCTCTTAAACAGCCACATAATACTATCAGAACTAAACTGAACCACTAGCATGATAATCAACCATACTTTAATCCAAAAAGAAGCATCCCAGCTGGACTTGGACCTGCTTCGTCTGAACATATCACCTACCCATTCCTGAGCCACCATATAACACCAGCGCACTATCTTGAGATAGTTACCACATTTATACTCCAGTTATACCAAAAACTAATAATGGATCCTTAAGTAGCTTCCAAGCTCCCCACTTGATCGATCTATCCGTTAGATTGAGACACAAGCTAAGGTTACCCATCAGATTGACAAGCTCCAGAGCTATTAATCGTGATAACAATCTAACAATATGCACAATAATAGTGCTTGAGATCTTTCCAGCATTGATCTTAAAACTGCACTTAATCCTTTCCAGCTGCACCTTCTTATGATTACTGTTGAACATCCATTTCTTCTTCTTCTGCTGTCTACTGAAACAGTGATTTCTGAGTCTACTCTTAATCTTCCTCTTGTAAATCATTACTCCAAACAACCATCTAAAGAATAACACCCTAACCAACTGAGAAACCTCTCCTTTGCCCAGCTTGGACAGAATCCTCCTACTCCCAGTCAAGCACTTACTCGATAACACCAACACCCTGATAACAAAATCCCCTTGCATCTTAGTCTCTGTCAAAGGGCTATTAGCCGCACTATTTTGATAGTTTAGCAAACCTCCCCAAAGAGCTGCTAGGAGGAGACCAAACCCCCAGCAACAGAGATCAAAGGAATCATTCCTCCTGGCTGCCTTGCTTTCAGCAAGAAGAGCAGCCTTGTAGATTTTTCTTAGTATTAATCGATTCCTGTAAGATCTTAGCAGCCTGGTTCTTACCCCTTTTTTCACACCAACTGATCAGAACCGACATCCTCACGGGAAACCTAACCGAAATAGCAAATCGACCAGCAACTAATAACACACGAACTCACCCCAAGAGCTAGATAGAAGTGGCGATGAAAAACCACAAACGAAAGAGAAGGCCACCGAGACAAACCTAGAGAAGAACAAGGAAAATCGACTAGGCACCTCCCCAGAGCAAAGCTCCAGAATTAGCAAATCACTTACAAAGATCACGCTGGAGAAGAGAACATCACAACCGGCGACTGGAAACACGAAGCAACGCAGACACTCCGCAACCTAGTACTGCTGCCGTGAACTGGAGACCCCAAGAGAGAAGAAGAAATCTGCCGACACCCACCAGACTCCCGGAGCTGAGAAGGAGAATCACAAACAAATCTCACTGATAATCAGACGAGAACCAGAGGAGAACGAAATTAATCGCCTCTAAATCGTCCCTTGGGAGCGATACGTACGGACCATTTCTTTAGGTCGCGATCAAAGCTTTCCGTCAGCCTTCATATACGTACGGACCAGTTGACTGTCTAGTTTATTATTGTTTGATTTTAATATTTAACTTGTAAGATAACATATTTTTTATAAATCTATGTTTATAATATAATCCTTATGTAAAAAGTTATATATTATACAATTTAATTTTTAAAAATTATTTTATTTTATATGTTTAATATTGAAGTGAAAAATGTAACAAAAAGTAAACATGACACTTATGAAGGGACAGAGGTAGTAATATTGATGGAACTTATATTGGTTGAGTTGATCTAGTACAAAGGTGATAAAGGACCAGGTGAATACTATTGCTGGTACAAGAGACCGTGGGTAAAGATCAAAAATAAACTTGGGAATAAGAAAAACAGGGGTAGAGAAAGACACATCTAGAAATGTAGTAACATATATCCTCTCTTTTTCCCTCATGTAAGAGGAGAGAAGCTCTCGGGTAGAGATGATAATTTTAAACGGATATCTGTTAATCCAATCCACTCGATTTAAATAAACGGATGAAAATCCGAAATAAATATGTTAATCAACCGATCCATCCGAATCATCCGCTGATGATGGATGAAAAATAAACGAGTGACGGATGGACGGATGAAGAATGATATATCTGAGTGATGGATGCGGGTGAAGCTTCACCCAACTGAAACCCGATCCATTGACATCCCTAGTCTCAAGGGAGGGGGGACATTTCTTCCTTCCCTACTTTTCTTTTTTCAGCTCTTTTCATCAACTTCTTCCTTCAAATCTCCCTTAAATTACTCTTCAAATAATTTAGATTTTGCTACCATCACGCACATCTCATCAACAGTTTCAATTTGAGCACAATTCTTGTGCTTTTGGTGTAACGTTGGAAGTAGGTTACCTCATCTCCAGCCTTACTCCACCTCCTCACCACTAACAACGCCGCTCCATTCTCATCTCGCTGTCGTCTACCACCGTCATCGCCACCCCACCTCATCCCGCGGCCTCCAGTATTTTTCCCAACTTGCATGTCTTCTCTTTCGTTTATAGAATTAAGAAGACGAAGGACCATCTTCTCCTTCCCTCATTGTTGAGCAAAAGTTGGATCTACAGCAGATGAAATTCGTCTCCTCCAAAATAATGTTCAAATTTCCTATCTTTTGGAAATCCCTTGTGATCGACTTCCCTAGCACAGCTGGTGGAGTCGGCAGTGAGATCTTTTGGTGCTCCTAGTGGTGCCTTTTCTGTCACTATTATCCTCAATTTGCACTCCTTACAAACGGATCATTTCACTGGCAGCTGGACAGGCAACCGTCCCTTTGGATTCTCCTCAATTGGATATGGCTGACCACAGTTGTTCGCTCCCTTCGGGCTGGCCGTTGTGGTTCCTACTTCGGCTATGGGTTAGGATAACTCTTGTTGAATCTTCTTACATCATTGTACTTCGTTAAGTTGGTTGTCATAGGATACTTCCAATCTTACCTTCACCTTATGCTTCTAACTGTGATCTTGGTTCTCTTGTTGGTTATTAGCTCATGATCTCTTAGACATGTATTTATTATCTTTAATCTAAAGTCTTATTTTCAAAAAAAAACTATTAAAACATCAATATATGTAGGTGCGAAGGTAACTATGTTATCATAATGCTCAGAGAACACAAAGTTATCATTAAAATATCGAAACTGGTCATAATTTTTAGAAATCGACCTAATTTCTCATACCATGATGAAATGGGGGTCGTTGGGCTGCCCGTGGTTGGTTAACCGCCTTATTTAGTTAACCACTTTTGGTTAATTGGGACTTCGGTTTCTTAAATTCAGTTCTATTACCATTCCATTTATATCAATTAATTGGATTCGTTAACCATTTAATTTGTTTTCTAAAATCTAATTCCATTATCATTATGTTTCGACCGGTTAACCTTTAGTTCAGTTCATTTTTATCAGTTAATCTTGTAACCGTATATTTTTTTATTGATGAGACTCATACCATTAATATTATTGTACAACATTGATCATTCACCTAAATCATGTGTGAAAAATCAAAGACATGTGACAACGAGTATAATAATGATATGTATGTTCCCTCAATAGCTAACATTAATTATCATATAAGGTGAACATAAATATTTGAAGGTTTTCATTGTTTATATAATCAGTTAACCAGTCTGGAAAATTCAGTACCGTTACCAAAAACTGGAACCGGGCATCTTACATGGTTCGGTTAAAACCATACAATAAGAACGAGTATGGTTAACCTGAAAACAAGTATTATTCACTTCGGTGAAATAACCCAAACCTAAGTATGCTAAGTAAACATCAAATATTATGGTGTAGTAAGGCTAGAATATGCCTTAGAAAGATTGGCAGACAATTTAAACCAAGGAAAACACAAAAAGTGCCTTAAGGGCAATTAGGGCAAAAATGTGCTCTAAGCTTGGAGAGACTTGGGTGAGTACCCAAATATCATGATAAGACTTTAGTAATATGCTAATGGACATTTTAAATCAATTATAAAAGAAAACCAAGCTCAAAAACAAGTTAAACACAAAATGTGCTTTAAGAAGTCTTAAAGCACATTTTGAGAAATTGTCTTAGAATTAGATTGAGTTTGAGTGGCTAAATGTCCATCATTACTCTTTAATCAACATGTGTACTAATTAGTATCACATTAGGAAGCCTAAATCAATGGGAAACCAAAAATTTCCCGAATATGTGCACTAATTAGTGAATAGTGCTCAAATAGTGCTAGTTTTGACTTAAGTCAACTTTAATTAGCCAAATGGCCAAACAAGGCCTTATGTATCTTGTATACCAAGGGGGGGACGGTTTTTAATGGTGACTCACCATTAGTAGCCAGCACATTAAAGGAAATGAGAGGAAAAGTAGTAAGTTCACTATTCACCCTTTTATAAGATAAATATCTTCTTTAGCTTACCTCTCTCCTCTCTTCTTCATTTCCCTTCTTCTTCCACGGTTTTCTTCTTATTCTCTCTGTTCTAAACCGTTCCCAAGCAGCCCCATTGTTGCCTCACCTTGCTTTGCCCACCAAATGTTCATCTTTGCTCCAAATCAAAAACTAAGTATAGATTTCTCTTAGTTAGGCCAAGACCTATCTTTCTATCTTTTCAAATCTTTCAAAGCTCAAGTTTGGTGCCATGAGAAAACT
>JAIOTZ010001539.1:0-32091 GCA_023374045.1 Limonium bicolor | reverse complement strand
TGGCTAAATATAGCCTAGGGACTAAGTTTGTATAATCATATAATGAGGGTATGACCATTGGTTTGAGTTTAGAAGGTCATACAAGGTCATGCTTAATCGCATGTTTCTAAGGCGGTTTAGCGTTTATGTGTGAAACGATTATTTTACGTACCGTTTTCATGCATGTGTTTGCATGCGTACGTGAAATGGTTTATATTGGATTATTTTCCATTAAATAATGGTTTTATAATGTTAATTAGATTTGGGGTATTTCAATAGTCGTCAAAATTTTAGATTGAGCATCACTTATTTGACGATGGGCTCTTAACATTGCGCCATTTTGGGGGCTTAAGAGAATGCTCATGGTTATCATTCCACTCTGTGATTTATATACAGATTTGGCTTCATCAAAAAGAATGTAAATGGTTGCTTTGCATCCCATCCGTGTCTCATTACAATCCGACACTTTTGTGTGCTTGCTTCAGCTTGGTCAGGAGAATATTCATATTCTTCGGATCAATAACACTATTTTTCTTAGCCCTCTTTATTGCAAGAGTATCTAGCACAACGAACTTTACCAGTAATGAGGTTTTTGGTCTGGTGCATAACCCTCACCGAGAAACCAACACGGATAGAAGGGTCCACATAGAATTTTCCTCACTTCTTCAATAGAGGCAAACTCCAACCTCTTCCATGATCTTCATCATCAGGGTTTACAAAATCTGCAAATTAAAAGTTGACTTATCAAACACAACTAATTTAAACGTTAACTTGATAAGAACAAAATGTAACCTGATAAGAACAAAACGTTAAACTGATAAAAATAAAACGTTAACCTGATAAGAGCAAAACATTAACCTGATAAGAGCAAAACGTTAACCTGATAAGAACAAAACGTTAACCTGATAAGAACAAGAGGTTAACCTGATGCAGATGATGTGAGTTGCTCAGATTGTGCATTTTCAGCAGAGTTAACAGAGACATGATCATCACCTACTAAGGGTGGAGATATATTTCCATCAAGAACAACAACATTAGAAGAAGATGGAGTACATTGTTCATACACAATGACAGAATTAGAAGAAGAGGGAGCATTCTGTTCAATCGCCACTGTCGACCCCCATCTTCAACTAATTGATGAGCTACATTAAAAAAAATAAGAAGATTAGACAGAGAAAAAAAAGTAGTGAAAATTAAACAAAAACTTAAAACAATTAAACTTTATAAATGATGAGTTTAATGAATACCATTATCATTTTCTTCATCTTCAACAAGAGCCTCATAGTTAAGATCGATTATAAACACCATTGATCCTGAAGAAAAAAGAGAGATAAACATACAAATTGTTGGAACTATAGACCATAGGCTTGCTTGAACAACAAAAGAAAAGAAACAAAAATCAGAATGTGAAATTGACAGCAGTGAAACAAAACTTTGATCTTAAAAAATCAGAATACACATAATGTAACCACAAAAAAAAGACAACATCTAAAAAGAGCATTGTGGACGATTCAAGGAATTTTATTTTTGGTAGTCAATTGATGAATTTATAGTGTTGACGGCATCACTAGACTGGTGATGGCTAAATAAGTGCTATAACCTCGAGTCCCTGACGTAGGAAAGATGAAATGCACTTTGGTGAATTGATACAGCAAATCGCAGAGAAGACAGTAACATGAGAGACTTCTCGAATAGCATCAACAGCACTCAATTGCAGAGAAAGACAGAAACAGAGTGCTACAACCCCGAGTCCCTGACGTAGGAAAGATGAAGTGCACTTTGGTGAACTGATACAACAAATCCAGAGAAGACAGTAACATGAGAGACTTCTCGAATAGCATCAACAACACTCAATCGCAGAGAAGACAGTAACAGCGATCGATCAGATTTGGGGAAAAATTTTGTTTCATTAATTTGATATGATCGATCGATAAGATATAGGAGGAACTGGTGCGCTCAAGATACGAACTCTCTTCAAACCGAAGAGCAATTGATATTTTACTGTTATATTGTGTGATCGATTGATGAGAACGATGCTCTGTAGATAGGAAAAGAGGAGAGAAAAAAAACGGTAAAACGATGTTCTGTAGATAGAAAAAGATGAGGAGAAAAAGAATATGGTCAAACGCTAAGTCTTGATAAATGCAGGAGTGCTGCAATCACTTGCCTGCAGCATATGACCCAGTTCCCGATTTCGAAGGTGGAGCTGGTGCCACCTTCTAAGGTGGCACCTACTTTGTCTTGTAGTGGTTTATTATTTTGTAAAACTTTAAAATGTTGTATTTTATTATATAAGTCCAAATAACATAAATTTTATATCATTGTTCATCATTTTTTGTGCTCTTCAAAATAAGACCAAACATGAATATGTTTTGATAAATTTTAAATTTTTTATTTTTTATATGTACATATTTAGAAAAATGAATCAAGGTTGCTACAAAATGAATCAAGGTTGTTAAAAAGTGAATCAGAGAGTTGCTTAAATGTGAATAAGAGGTTTAAAAAAAGTGAATCTCATAGACAGAGATTGTTTCTGATTGTTTGACTAGTGTGAATCAGAGGTTTATAAAAGTGAATCAAAAGTTGTTAAAAAGTGAATCACAAGTTGTTACAAAGTGAATCAGAGTAATAAGAAAAGTGAATCTCGTAAGCGTAGATTAAGAGGTTTAAGAAATGTGAATCAGAGGATTTTATAAAGTGAATCATGCGTTTAAGAAAAATAAATCAAAGCTTTAAGAAAAGTGATTCTCGTAAATAGAGATTGTTTTAACTAAAGTGAATACGAGGTTTAAGAAAAGTGAACCAGAAGTTTAAGAAAAGTGAATCAAAGGTTTTTAAAGATGAATCAAAGGTTTAAGAAAAGTGAATATTTTGTTTAATTCTAGTAGAAGTTAATCATACCACAACTTATGCGAGGGTGGTTTTTAGGGTGTTTGGGGGGAGGTAGGGTAATCTTTTTGGCATTAGTTCTACACTTTATATTGTCATCACTACTCGAAGTTTTTTAGGGATTGTGGCTAAAAATGCCTTCGACGTTTTTAACTTTCCTATGGTGGTTTTTAGAGTGTTTGGGGTAAGATTCATTTTGCTAATGATATGGTTCATTTTATCACTAAAGAAGATTCATTTTGCTAATGAATAAGATTCACTTTAAAAAATACCTAATATATACTCATTCAAAAATATAAAATTTTAAGTTTACCAAAAAGAGAGACACGGGGTGCCAGACGGGTTTGCAGAAGCCTTGTATTTTTTTCCACCCAACCACAACAATACAGTGTCTGGTAGCCTCAATTTTTAAATGGAGATGTAGCTCATCTAGTTAGAAAAAAAATCCACATTGTAAGTAAATTGCTTAAAAATAAGCAATTAGAATATCTTTGACATCACCCCTTTAAAATAAATATAAAAACATCACAAGTGAATTTTCTAGGTTGTATTTATTTGTTACTCACTAAAATCATTTCACTCTTTTATTTTAAAAATTGTATTGAGACAATTCAAAATCTACACCTTTATCAGACAAATTTATACCTACATTTTACAAAATCTATCATTTTACCTCAATATATACACTTTTACTTAAATGAAGAATTAATAAAAGTCTACACTCTATCAAACAAAGCTACACTTCTACAGTTTTAATCAAGTAATTAATAAAAATCTACACTTCTATCAAACAAATCTGCATTTATAAAATTCTATCATTTTACTTAAATATCTAACTTAAAAAAACAGTAAACCATCCATCCTAATATAGATCCCACATTTTAAGCAAACTACCTTTTTTTAATTAAATAAGGATTAGTGATTAAACACATTTGACACAAAATTGTATAGATTCATGTAAGGATTGGTGAGTGAGGAGAGATGAAATGGGTAGAGAGCGCAGAGGTTTTCACCCAAAACTTCCAGAAACTCCATATCCTATTAACAAAGGGAGTGGTTAGTGGAAAAAATTGTTATACTTGTAAAAGTCTATTATACCCGTATTACCATTATTGATTATTTTTTATTTTAAAAACCAATTATTAACTAAATAGGGTTAAGATTAATATTTTAAAAAGTAAACTATAATTTGATAGTTAAAATAGGTTGAGTATATGCCCAACTATATAGACATGGGAATAGGTCTCTATTTGCCGAAGACACTACTCAGACCCAATCTCTTTTCGCTAAAAACATTTTTTCCCGTTTCATCTATGTTAGTCTCTTTTTTTTTACCTTTTTTTATACATACAAATAGTTTATTGTTCCAGAGCCAATAATCAAAATCCTGTGTGCACCAGACTGCATCTAGATGAGCTAAAAAGCCCAAGATATAGAACAACAGGTAAATCAACCAATTTCCTCGTTTGCTAGGGCCAATACAAAATATTTCCCTTTAGTGATAACGCTTGATTAAACCTTGAAGGTTGACAGAAGCAAAATAACATTTCACGCCAACTCCAAAGTTACCACAAGAACCTTACCTGTTGGGTTCGATCACCATGAATACTAGTTGCAGGAACCCATTAATGCACAAGAAATTTTCCAATGCATCAACTCCTTTCTCTATTTCCAGTTCCACAAACACGAGTGTCGGAGCTTGCTTCCCATGAGCTCCATTATGGCTTTTGTTTATTGTTCATTTTTCAAAAAAAAAGTTTATTTTCAATGTTTTTGTTTTATTGTTGGCATTATGACCACGTTTGGGGACACAGCGTCTCACCTATGTGTTTCTCATTTTTTTTGTTTCAGACGCATATTTGTGTTTGGCAGTACTCTTTTTTTTTGCGTCTCTATTCTCTCTGCGTCTGCGACTCCATCTGTAATACCCGTGGGTGAACAGCTCCCGTGAAATTGCTTTCGTTGCAGCCTTCCTCCTCCTTCCTCTATTGTTGAATAATTCAATGCTTCAACCACCATTCTCGGTCCTCCTACTGGCCGTTTGTAGACGAATATCATGTTCTGCTTGCTTTGCAGAGATGGGAAAGAAGAATCTTATCCCCTTATCTCCTTCTGCTCTACAACTTGGCTTGATACGTACTGTATTGATTTTGTTGGGTTCTATCTACCAGCTATAAATACCAGGCTTTGGAGTGAAATGGTAATCCTAATTTTTGGCTTCTAGTGCGGCCCCTAAATGTATCACTCTCACAACGTTCTTCACTCTATCTATTTTGCACGACCGATTCACTTCTTCCCTCTGAAAATGTATACACTTGCCCATAGTTGTGAGTAGAAATACTGATTATGTGGGCTTAAATGTCGAATCTGATCGATGAGTCTTAACTACTTCAACTAATTCCTTCATGCATTTCTGTTGTTGTTTTCGATTTCTTCATTCTCTGTTGCTCAAAAGTTTGGCATGCCTTGGTATGTAACCTTACTGATTTCTGGTTCTTGGTTGTTGAATAATTCAATGGTGTACTTAACTACTCCGACTGATTTGTTTGTGCATTTCTGTTGTTGTTTCCGATTTCTCGGTTCTCTATTGTTGTCATATTCGTTGGTCTTCCCAACTGCTGCTACGTATTCCCTCAAGCAATTGGTAAGAGTTGGTGTTTGTTTTGATGTTTGAGTTAATTGATTTATATTTAAGAAATCATATTGCTAAGAATATTTTGTTTTTTCTTTGGTGCAGGTTGCATCTCTGCATCTGTGAATATGTCTCATTGAACTGATTACACCTGCTGCTCTGTGATCATAGGTATGGGTTTGTTGCTGATTTTTTTCTTTCACTTGTTGGCATTTGAAAGTTTGAGTGTTGTGAATATAGTGCCCCTACTGTTAACCCGCTACCCCTTTTGTTAGCAGTTTTTGATGTGTTTAATGATGAAAGTAATCAGTTTATTCACTGTCAATACCTTGCCCCTACTATTATCAATGTGTGAAGTTGTTGAAGATGAAAATCTTCATTTTTTTGAATTTTCGACCTACTGCCCCTTTGGATGATTTGTTGATGTTTTTGGTGATGAAAATCATCACTTTCTTCACATGTGAACATACTGTCTTGACTGTTATATTGCTGCCCCTTTCCTTATCAATCTTTGTTGTGTTTGATGATGAAAGTCGTCAGTTTCTTCACTGCCAATACACTGCCTCTGTTTTTTGTTGAAGATGAAAATCTTCATTTATTGCTCTGTCAACCTACTACCCTTCTAGTATGAGTTGCTAATGTTTGTCATGATGAAATTCATTTCTTTCTTCACATGTGATCATACTGCCCCACTGGATGAGTTGTTGAGGCTGTTGGTGATGAAAATCATCACTTTCATCACATGTGAACACATTGTCCTGAATGTTATATTGATGCCCCTTTCCTTATCAGTTTTTGAAGTGTTTGATGATGAAAGTCAATAGTCTCTTCAATGTCAATATGTTGCCTCTGTTTTATCGATTTGTGAAGCTGTTGAAGATGAAAATCTTCATTTGTTGCTCTGTCGACCTACTGCCCTTCTGGTATGAGTTGCTGGTGCTTTTCATGATGGAATTCATCTCTTTCTTCACAAGTGAACAAACTTCCCCTACTGTTATAAATTTGTGATGTTGTTGAAGATGAAAATCATCATTTTCTACATTGTCATTGTACGTTTACTACTGTCGTTAGTTGATGATGCTTTATGAATCTTATTGAACTTGTGTACCTGATTATTGGGTGTTGCCTACATTTGCAGGCTGTTTATCTGCTATAGCACCTCTTGGTTCATTAGTACATGCTAAGTCCCTAGTCTACCATTCATAGGCTGTTGGTTTTAACTAAGGTAACTACTTACCTTATAGTTAATACTTGCCTTATAATTGTGTCATGTAAACCTTATTGAGTAGCTACTGTCCTTGACCACCATGTTTTTGCCATCATCTGAATGATCATAATTCGGTTGATTTAGTTGGCATATTTGGTAAACAAGGAGGCGTTGATGAAAACTATTTTCTGAGAAACAATTGAAATGATTTAGAGGTGCTCCATATGTTCTGAGCCTTAAATAGTAGCTATGAAATTTGTGTATTTACGACTCAGTTATAACAGCAGTGATGAAACATATTTCAAGTTAGCCTTTAATAGTAATTCTAAAGATACTGAAACCTTCTAAGTTACAACTTCTTTGCCTCCTCTTTTAAAACTGTTGCCATTACTAGGATGAACTACTCTCCTAGTACTTCTAGGTCAGTGGTTCTAAAATGAAGAGGTGGCTGTGATTTAAAAGTTACATATAAGATTGCTAATGATTAATAGATACTACATTATTATGAGCCTTAAATGAGAAGTTGTAATCTTAGTTGTGTTTAGTATTTTTTTTTCAACTACTAAAGCGATGATGAGAGGCTAACAAGCTTTACTCTGAGTGTAATGTCAAACAAATGATGCCTGTCCACTCGTGTGGACTGAAAGGCTAGCCCATACAACAAAGGAAGCAGAGATGCAAGAAGAGGAAGATGATTGGTTCGGCTGTTCGACGGAGCATCATGATGTAGTTTCTATCTAACTAAAATTAAAACTATTGTCTTACAATTACTAGAATTATTTGTTTACTATGACTAGTTATACACATCTAAAGTTGTTGAAATGATTAGATGACGTCGTCCATGAAGAAACAAAGCAAAAGCAAGGGGAAAAAACCAGTTGTCGCTATCGATGATGAAGAAGAGAAAAATGCACAAGTAAATGCAAGTTGGACACTTGAGCTTAATGAGCTAGCATGTGAGCTATTTGTCAAACACTTAAATGTCAGTTTAGGACAATCGGGAGCTGTCCTTAGTAAGACAGTCAATTGAAAGCCATGTGTTGCTGAATTTTCAGCATAGATCAAGCAAACATGGGGCTTTGACAAACTCAAGAACAAGTACGACTGGTTGAAACAGAATTGGGGTCTATGGCTTCAGATGAAGGGCGGGCCCGGTCTTGGGTGGGAGCGTACGTTAGGTACTGTAGATGCACTGGATGAATGGTGGGAGGCAAAAATTAAGGTTAATACTTACCTTAATACTAAGTTTGTTAAATAGTTATCAAAAAGTTGAATGAATAAAAAAAATTTCCTCTTTTTTGCTATGAAGGAGAACAAGAAATTTAATCGGTTCAAAAAATATGGTTTCAAAGAGGAGATGGAGAAAAACATGCATATTGTGTTTGGCAAGGATGTAGCTCGTAGCACCCGAAAGTTCTCGACCTCGGGACATGCTAGCTCTAGCGTTGCGGCCTCCAACAGGGTAATGCCAGGGTACATACCGTAGATGAATGATGTGAGCCATAGAAACCAGTCTTCTTATGTGAACCGTATTGCTGACATGGATTTGGGGGTGGAAGAATTAGGAGAAGCTACAGGATGGGGACAAGATGAATTGGGGTTCAATACCTACACCCAACCACAAGCCTGTGATACATCTCTGGTTGATGTAACACTCATCACCAGTCCAGTTGTGACATCTAAGTTCACTCCTTGCCCAAGTAATTCTTCATCCCTAGGGAAGAGAGGTTCTTCTTCTGAGGACTCGTAAGGTTGCAAAAAGACTCGGAGGATGCGATAGTACGATGAGACGGTGCTACGACTAAAGAGCATTGATGAGACCATTAAAATAACAAACAAGAGGAGCGAAGACACGGCTACGCTAATGAGGAAGTGAGAGAAACAGCAGTAGCTGAGAAGATTGCAAAAGAGTAGACATCCATTGGTGCAGCTATGGATCGCCTCTACAACATTGAAGGGATTGACTTTGACAGTAAGGAGTTCTTGTTTACGTCTTCTTTGGTATATGATGAAAAGAATTGAGAGGTGTTCCTTTGCCATAAGAAGGACTCGATTGCTTGGCATTGGATTTTATACGAGTACGAGAAGAGTCTAGGATGACAGAATTCACTGACATGTTGTTTAGGGTTTTCCAAAATATCCCTTGTATGCGGTTATGTAATGTTAGATTTGTAGGACTTCTTATTATGGTGTAGTGTAGTCTTATGAACGTGTATTTTAAGTTTTATTGATGGAGTTTAAGTACTTGTAATATAACTTATATGATGTCATATATAATATGAATTAAACTATTTCAAATTTATTATATGAATAGCATGGACAATGTGGGTAGAGAAGGAGGAAGCATATTTGACAATGAAGATTCCTATATGGAGTTCATGAAGAACATGGCGAATTCAATACAAGTTGATGCTGACACGATTGCAACAACTGGTCTTGCGGCAGTTGCAATCGTGCATAACCCTTCACCATGTGTAAGACGTCACTCTGGCGTAGTTACTGGTCAGGATTGGATAGATGACATGTTGCATTCTTGTGATGATACAAGAATATTCAATGCATTTCGAATGAACAATACACCTTCCGAAGTTTGTGCTTGACACTCTTTCGAAAATATGGGTTGAAGGGAACTTATGAGTTTAGTGTGAAGACGAAGGTTGGATAGTTCTTTCATATATTAGCAAAGCAACAGTCGAACAGAGATACCCAGGAACGATTTGCTTGTTCTGGTGAAACTGTATCTCGTTGATAAGTGTCCAAATGAGCATGTTTTATGGGTGTATTTCATATATTATATTAACACTTTTCTTGCTCATTTCTCCACTTTGCTTAAGTTTTCCTCTAGTTTATGTTTTATTGGTTATCTCACAAATTTATTGGTTAAACATGAGGAAAACCAATCTAGAGCAAAGTAGACGAAGAGACGAACGTGTGGGCGCAAACAGATCTTAAATCGGAGCTGAAACGAATATTTTAGAAGCAAACCAATTTTCGTCCGAACCACACTGGTCCGACCAGTGGTTCGGACAAGTCAAAATTGCGTCCGTGGTGTGTCCGGGTAACAAAGGCCGACAAGGTCAATCAGTCCGTGGTGTGTCCGGGTATCAAAGGGCGGACAAGTGAAGGTGTGTCCGTGTGCTGTCCGAGGAGAAAAGGCCGGACAAAGAAGTAGTCCGTGGCACGTCCGGTGATATCTGGCCGGACAAGAGTAGACAAGTCTGTGCCGTGTCCGTGGATAAAAGGCCGGACAGGAATGAGACGTCCGGGGAAATAAGCAAGGACACAAACGCGTGACGCCTCTAAATGCAACCAGATCAGAAATTAACCCGACAGACTTCGGTGTTGTTTATTCTTCGTTGCGGCGCCTACAGACATATCTATCTACCCGATCAGCCATATCAGGCGCCGGCCGACAGTCCTTAAATCCCTCACGCGTTGCTCCAGCTCTGTCTCCAATCAACCTTCTCCTCTGCTTCTATATAAACCAGCTCATTCTACGATAGAAAATATACTGGAGATTGAGAAATCACAACAAAGCACCACACTTCTCCATTCTCTTCCATTCATTTCCTCCCGTAACACCACAACACTCCATACTCACGTACTCAGCAAAAACAAAAGAAATAGAAGCAGAGAGTGCAGAAGTGAGAGCGAGTGCAGACCCGTTCTTTCTCCGCAATAATGGCTAATTCTATCTGTGCTATCTTTTTATTCCCGTTAATGTCTAAGTAATTTTCATTTGTATCCTAGGATGGGGTTTGATCCTAATATTACTTAAATAAATATTTATCACCTGTCTCATTATTAAACTTGTTTTAATTCCTTTCAACAAATATTGTTAAATGCTTACGCGACAAACTACTGCATTTTTATGATAACTATCAACATATGATTTTGAGATAGTCAAAGTACCACAAAGGAATAAACCTTGGTATTTACACTCCGGATTGAGCAGGAAAATATTGAGGCTATTACTAAGAGTTCGTATCTGACACTTATTAACTCTAATAGACAATAAATAGTTGAGACAAGGTTATAAATTTGTTTAAGTAATTTAGGCAATTCCCCCGCTATCCTAGGATATCTTTTTCCATCCACATCAACTAATTTACCTTATTTTACTGTATTTATATATTTGCACTGATCCTAAAACAAATCAAGCTTGCCTCCGGCTAAACCCCCTTTTTGTTGTTTTTATTAAATACCGAGACTAGGATAATTGAACAATTTCCCTGTGGATACGATACTTGTTGTACTACTTCGACTAGGTGCACTTGCCTATTAGTTTGCTATAAATCTATATATATTAACGTGTGATTTTATTCAACAAGTTTTGGCGCCGTTGCCGGGGAAATTGATTCCATCAATTTCCCTAGTTTTCGGTAGTTCATTTACTATACTGTAATATTCTGTTTATACTATTTTGTTGTTTGTTTATATTATTTCTATTAATTTCTGTTATTTACTTATTCCAGCAATTTAATTATCGCATTAAATAGTTATTTATTTCCAGTCATTTAAATTTCCTGTCATTTAATTTCCAGTTATTTATATTTCCAGTGTCCTTTAAATTTCAGCAATCTAACTTCTAACATTTAAAATTTCAGCAATCTAACTTCTAACATTTCAATTTCAGTACACTAATTTCTAACATTTAATTTTTGTCATTTAAATTTCTGTCAAATTACTAACATTTACATTCTGTCATTTAAATTTTAGTCATCAAATTCCAGTACTCTAACTACTAACATTTAAATTCTGTCATTTAAATTTTTGTCATTTAAATTCCAGTTCTTTATTTAACTGTCATTTAAATTCCCGCAATTTAATTCTGCCCTTTTCCTTTATTTTAATTTCATTATTTACTTAAACTGCATTTATTTTTGTTCCTTTTTGTTCACTTATTTTCTGTCTTTTTACTCTTGTTAAAAATAATAATAAAAATATATATATACATATCAGTGTTGTTTAATTAAAATTTATCAGCCTATTTCAATATCTCTGCTTTTCTTTATCTATTTACTGATTAATTTCGCAGTTTCTCACAAATCAAAGTATCTTCTGTGCATGCCAAACACTCGAACCCGAGGTTCTCCACTTATCAGTCCGAGACCCGAACCCGAGCGCACTTTATTCAACACAAGAAGAAACCAGAGAAATCAAGACATGGCCGAAAACCAAGTCATAGATGAAATGGACCATGAAAATCAACCACAACACCGTGTCCTTTCTGATTACCACCAACCGGATACCGAAGGAAGGGCATCAGCCATAGTTCTCCCCAAACTAACACCGCAAGAAACCGGACGGTGGGTTTTCAAAACTCACTACATCACCGCCGTCCAGGATTTAGGCAAGTTTAGTGGAGCAAATCCTGATGAAGCCCCAAATCATTTAAGTCTCTTCCTAGACTTCTATAATTCCTTTGGTCAAACGGCAACGTCAAAGAAAGAATCCGTCTACAACTATTTCCTCACTCGTTGTCAGATTCAGCAAACAGGTGGTACCGAAATCTTCCCTCCCGATCAATCAATACATGGCTGCAAATGGCCCAGAAGTTCCTTGCAAAATACTACCCAACCAGTAGAACAAGGCAATTGATCGGAGAAATCAACACATTCTGTCAAGAACCAGGAGAAACATTGTACGACGCATGGGACAGATTCAAGGATATGCTGATGAAGTGTTCCCACCATGGTCTCGACGATCAATCCCTCTGCCTATCATTCTTCAATGGCCTGGATGATGGAAACCGACTACTCGTAAATTCCTCTGCAGGAGGAAGTTTCATGATGAAATCTCCTCAAGAAGGGATGAACCTTCTCGAAACCATGACGAGCAATACAAGACAGTGGACAAGATCCAAAGGAAGAACGCCACGAGCAGCAAACCTACTCCATGTTGAGCCTACGGATCATTTATCGGCCCAGATCTCGTCCCTTGCAAAGATGGTGGAGAAGCTAACAACATCTCAAAACGAAATCGTAAAGACAATAGCTTCCTCACCTCCAGGTTCATCTGCAGAAGGATGTGCCATATGCGGTCGGTCCTCATGAAACCCATCAATGCGAAGGTAAAAGCAGTACGAAGATGTAAACTTCATAGGAAACGCCCCGGTAATTCCTACAACAATAACATCACAACAACTACCCATGGAGAAATCACCCGAATTTCTCATGGAAAAACAATTATCAGAACCAAGGAGGGCAGAACAACAGTTCCAATACCTATCAGGGAAATAGACCCCAACCAAACTCTAATATGGGTTATAGAGCACAAGGTGCCCCTCCAGGTTTCCACCAACAACAACAACCATCTTCATCCTCTGTTGATCCAAACGCGGAACTCAAAGAGATGATGAAGGGATACATGTCTATGACTCAAAGCCAGCTTTATGCACAAGAAGCTTTCAACCAAAAAATCGAAGGTAAATTCAATCAAATTGCAGAACAACTTGCTCGAAGACCGCCTGGGACTCTCCCAAGCCAACCGGAGCCAAATCCAAGAGAGCAAGCCAAATGCATCTATGTGAAGGAACACAATGAAGAAAAGATGGAGGTGGCCAAAACAGTTGAGGTTCCAAAACTTCACCCTTCCCTTCAAGAGTGGGTAATAGCAATCGAAACTTCCAAAAGGAATGTAGCTGAACTGGAAAGCACCGCCACAGTCTATAAAAATCGCATTCAGTCCGAGAATACCTACCTTAAGGACTTGGTGGCCGGCTATGAAAATGAAAAGCTCGATTTTGAAGAAGAAGAAGAAGAAGAAGAGGTTAAGGCGATAACCTTGAGAAGCGGTAGAAAAACCAACGAGATTCACATCCCGCAATCCCAAGAGGATAATGAGGAAAGAGTTGAGGTCCCAGTAGAAAAGACATCTCCCAGCATCCTCACTATTCCATCAGCTCCAAAACCTTCTCCACAAGAACCGCCTCTACCATTTCCCAACCGACTCCAAAAGCAGAAATTGGATAATGAATATGGGAAGTTTCTGGCAATGCTGAAACAACTAAACGTAACATACCGTTTGTAGACCTCATTGCCAAAATGCCAAACTACGCAAAATTTCTCAAGCACCTTATCTCCAACAAAACTAAATTGGCCGAAGTCGGTGCCGTACTCAATGTACTTGCTTAGCTATTCTGAAACAACCACTACCTTCGAAATGCAATGATCCAGGCAGCTTCACCATTCCAGTCACAATTGGTAGCACCTCATATCCATACTCCCTATGCGATCTGGGTGCCTCCATAAATTTGATGCCCCTCTCCACTTTCAAAAGGCTGGGATAGGAGAAATGAAAAAGACCAAGATGACCCTTCAATTGGCGGATGGTTCGGTAGCTTACCCAAGCGGAGTGGTGGAGGATGTTATCATTAAAGTGGAACACTTATACTTCCCATGCGATTTTGTCATTTTGGACATCGAAGAGAACTCCACTACACCTCTCATCCTTGGACGACCTTTCCTTGCCACAGCCAATGTGCACATTTGGGTAGCCCGGGGGATAATCACCCTTCAAGCTTATAATGAAAAGCTGGAGTTTGCATCAGGAAGGTCTCCAGATAACAAATCCAAGGATCTCAAGTTTGTGCGGGACACTCAATCACCATCATCCCCACTTCTCTTTGTCACCCTTCCTGACGGAATGTCCATTACAGAGGCACCACCACCAATCCCTGATGAAAAGCGGGATAAGAAAAGAAAACATGCATCCAGGTGGACACTCAAAAATACCATCGAGTCATGCTTTGGATCTCCTCCTCAGGTTTGATCTAATCAAAACGTCTAGCCACAGACGTTAAACAAGGGCAGCTTTCGGGAGGCAACCCGGATGAACTTTTCTTTTATGCTCTTTTAATTTTCAGGTTCTCTTTAAATTTTATTTTTGCTAACTTTTAACCCCGTTTGTAGTATGGTTGCTTCTAGACCTGGCAATTCGGGTCACTCGGTTCGGGTTCGGTTCGGTTCGGGTCGGGTCAATTTGTAGATATTTTACTATTCGGTTTGGTTCGGATCGGATCGGGTTCAATGGTTTAAATTTGATTCGGGTTATTTCGGTTTGGTTGAGTTTGGGTTTGGGTGCTTTCGGTTCGGGTTAGCCTTTGAGTCATTCAGTTTTCCGGGTTATTGGTCAAATTCGGGTGACTTATCCGGGTTTAATTGATAAAAATTTTAAAGTACGAATTTTAAGCAACCTTCGTAACTTACATTGATTTTCATATGCGGCTCTAAATTCTTTTAATATAGTGTTACTGTTGATCAAGAATTCTATTGTGTATAGGTTGGATAAAATCAAACTGGATGACAAATTTTGTAAATGAATTTAAACTATTAATTGTATAGACAAGTACAAATTAAGGTTTTGTGAATTAGTGGTCAATATTCGGCAATCGACGTCCAGTTTACCCCGCCCACACCCGACGTCGTGCCTCCCGTCATCCCGCGCCCGTCACACCCTGAGCTCAACCTTGCACAAGCGTCGCACATCTACACCCATCCATCACCGCCTCGCACAAGCATCACACGCCCACGCCCATCCATCAACATTCAAACCATTCCTAAGTCCTAAATATAAAGAAACCTAAGTGTATAAAATATAGAGTAATATAAAATAGTAATGATACACATACATTGTCTTATACAACATTTAGGTTAAGTGTTAAGGTAGATGGAATAAGGTGGGGATTATTCATCCTCCAAACCTTATCATCCTCCAAAATGGTAGTCTATCTCACGATTCACAATAATCTACCATTTGGAATATTTATTTCCTCATTTTATTGCATAATTTTATTTAGGCATATACACATTAATCTTGAATAATATATGTCTCAACTAAAAAGTTTAGGTTTTATAATTAAACTTCATCAACATTTTAACCATTGCCAAGTCTCATGTCCTAAACATAAAAAACCTAATTTTATTAAAATCAAAATTAGTATAGTATTTAAAATAGTAATGATACACATTAAATTGTATTATAAAACATTTTAAAGCAAAACATCTATAGTTTGTAGCAAAACATCCATGTGTGGGAAGAGTAACAACACAGTTTATGAATGTTTTATTACAACAAGGCTTGAGATGCTTGAAGATGTTCAATATTATATATATATATATATATATTCATTTGTGAGCAATGAACACTTATTGGATGTCTAAATCTCCAGTATGTGTTTTTGGTTTCAAGTTTATTTTTTACAGTTGGAACAACTATAGTAGATTTAGATTTAGCAAAACATTCGGGTGGATTCGGTTCGGGTTGATTCGGTTCGGGTTGATTCGGTTCGGGTGAATTCGGTTCGGGTGGATTCGGTTATACCAAATTTCGGTTTGATTCGGTTTTGGTTTGGTTCGGTTCGGATTTTCGGGTCACATTTCGGGTCACGCTATTCGGTTTAAGTTCGGGTTTGGATCGGGTTGGATCGGTTCGGTTTTTCTGGTTCGGGTCACCTTTGCCAGGTCTAGTGCTTCTAGTGTCTTATGCAGGTGCAACTTCATGTCTACACCGCAACCAAGCTACGCTACTTGAGGCTGAAGCTCAAGTGGGGGAACTCCTTTAGACGCAAGCAAAATAACCTCAAGGGAGTACCAGTTTCTTTAATTATGCTTTTATTTGATAAAATCTGCTTTGGAGAGGTTCTGTGCTAAAATGATTATTTATGACCTGTGTGTTTTTCTCTATTTTCTCTACTTACCGAAAAGATCTTATGAAACCTTCCCTGTTTTTCTGGGGAACAATGAGGACATTGTTCAAATTTAAGTGGGGGGGGGTGTGCCCTTTTCGTGGAATTTTGTGCTAAAATGTTCAGTCTCTCTCCTTATCTTGCGTTTGTCCAAATTCAATATCGTGGACCCTTTATATGTGGGTTGTCTCTTTATGAATAAATACTGTTATGAATTGTGGGATAAATGGTACAAAAATTTTAAAATTTTGATTGCTTTTGAGGAGCATTTTTATGCGGTGTGACCAAATGATCTGAAATGGTTGGACTTTTATTACTCAGGGGTTCTTTCTGTCTTCTCTCTTAGGGATTGCTAAGGGGTGCTTCTCTGAAAAGAAAAAAAATATATAATAAACAAGGGACTTGCGAGACACCATTGGTAACCAACAAAGAGAGTGGAGTGTTCTTAAATACAAAAGCTTGTTGCCTACATATTATCTCTTTCTCTTATGCAAAAGTGAAACAAATGCATAAATCTATTTTTCCTTTTGTTTTCTCCTCAATGCCCATTCTTGAGAGAAGTTGGCCGTGGTAAAAGTTCTCAAGTCACCTTAACTAAGAAGCATTGAAGTACTCCGGATCATACCCCGAAACTCTAATTTTTATTTTTACCCTGAGTACACCTGTGCCACCAGCAGTTGATGGATCACACTCCTCAAAAGTTTAAAGATCATGTACTGTTCACCTCTTTATCCTACCCTTCATAATAATATTTGTTAGTATTGAGCATTCCCTACTTACTTGGGTACATGGTTTTGCTTGAGGACAAGCAAAAGATAAGTGTGGGGGTTGTGATAAGTGTCCAAATGAGCATGTTTTATGGGTGTATTTCATATATTATATTAACACTTTTCTTGCTCATTTCTCCACTTTGCTTAAGTTTTCCTCTAGTTTATGTTTTATTGGTTATCTCACAAATTTATTGGCTAAACATGAGGAAAACCAAGCTAGGAGCAAAGTAGACGAAGAGACGAACGCGTGGGCGCAAACGGATCTTAAATCGGAGCTGAAAGGAATATTTTAGAAGCAAACCAATTTTCGTCCGAACCACACTGGTCCAGACCAGTGGTTCGGACAAGTCAAAATTGCGTCCGTGGTGTGTCCGGGTAACAAAGGCCGGACAAGGTCAATCAGTCCGTGGTATGTCCGGGTATCAAAGGGCGGACAAGTGAAGGTGTGTCCGTGTGCTGTCCGAGGAGAAAAGGCCGGACAAAGAAGTAGTCGTGGCACGTCCGGTGATATCTGGCCGGACAAGAGTAGACAAGTCCGTGCCGTGTCCACGGATAAAAGGCCGGACAGGAATGAGACGTCCGGGGAAATAAGCAAGGACACAAACGCGGACGCCTCTAAATGCAACCCAGATCCAGAAATTAACCCGACAGACTTCGGTGCTGTTTATCTTCTTCGTTGCGGCGCCTACAGACATATCCATCTACCCGATCAGCCATATCAGGCGCTGGCCGACAGTCCTTAAATCCCTCACGCGTTGCTCCAGCTCTGTCTCCAATCAACCTTCTCCTCTGCTTCTATATAAACCCAGCTCATTCTACGATAGAAAATATACGGAGATTGAAGAAATCACACAAGCACCACACTTCTCCATTCTCTTCCATTCATTCCTCTTGTAAACCACAACACTCCATACTCACGTACTCAGCAAAAACAAAAGAAATAGAAGAGAGGCAGCAGAAGTGAGAGCGAGTGCAGACGTTCTTTCTCCGAAATAATGGCTAATTCTATTGTGCTATTTTTTATTCCCGTTAATGTCTGAGTAATTTTCATTTGTATCCTAGGATGGGGTTTGATCCTAATATTACTTAAATAAATATTTATCACCTGTCTCACTTATTAAACTTGTTTTAATTCCTTTCAACAAATATTGTTAAATGCTTTACGCGACAAACTACTGCATTTTTATTGGTAACTATCAACATATGATTTGAGATAGTCAAAGTACCACAAAGGAATAAACCTTGGTATTTACACTCCGGATTGAGCAGGAAAATACTGAGGCTATTACTAAGAGTTCGTATCTGACACTATTAACTCTAATAGACAATAAATAGTTGAGACAAGGTTATAAATTTGTTTAAGTAATTTAGGCAATTCCCCCGCTATCCTAGGATATCTTTTTCCATCCACATCAACTAATTTACCTTATTTTACTGTATTTATATATTTGCATGATCCTAAAACAAATCAAGCTTGCCTCCGGCTAAACCCCTTTTTGCTGTTTTTATTAAATACCGAGACTAGGATAATTGAAAAATTTCCCTGTGGATACGATACTTGTTGTACTACTCCGACTAGGTGCACTTGCCTATTAGTTTCTATAAATCTATATATATTAACGTGTAAATTTTATTCAACACTCGTAACTTCCATGATGTACTCAACGCAATGGACTTGTTCGGTCGGGACATTGTGAAGCCATGTGACCCACTTTTTCGCGATGTGCCATAAATTATTCAAACAAACCCACGTTACTATCCGTTAAGGCATTATTACTACGAAACAACCATGACAACATTATTTGTAATGTATGACATTAAATTGTTGTTAATGGTGCAAAGGATGCGATTGGAGCTCTAGATGGTTCACATGTTAAGTTGATCGTAGATGAGCATATGCAAATGGCATGTAGAGAAGGAAGAAGGAGACAACGATGAACGTGTTAGCAATTTGTGATTTTGACATGTTATTCACTTTTGTAGTCACCGGCTGGGAAGGCTCTACCTATGATGCTCACATATGACCGACTAAAAAGAAGCTTTAACTACCCCCACACCACCAGATGGTAATGAATAAGTTTTATTGCTTTTATAATTGTTAGAAACTTCTTATGTACAAAGACGGACTAAATTCATTTTATGATGTAGGAAAGTATTACTAAGCCACACAAGGGATACGCAAATCGTGGAGATGTCATCACACCTTTCTCCGCGCGATATCACTCATCACAATGGAGGGGTGCTCCGCCCACTGGTCGTGAGGAGATCTTCAACAAATATCACTCTTCTTTGCGTAGCGTAATTGAAAGGGTCTTTGGTGTTCTCAAGAAGCGCTGACGTATTTTAGACTGCGCACCACATTACTCACCAACGGATCAAAGTAGGATAGTTTCTGCGTGTTTTTCGTTAAGCAACTACATACGATTGCTTGATCCACTTGACTCCATCTTTAATGAGTTTGAAAACGACTACGAAATGTATGCAAATGGTGAGCAAAAAGAATATGATGGGGTTGCTAATGATGTGGAGATTGAGTATGATCCAAATGAGATGTCAATGGACGTTGTTCGTGAAGCTATTGTAGGTGAGGTTATGGCATCTGTGGTCATATGATGTGAGAGCGCTAAATGAGCTTAGAATGAGTTTTATTAATCTAGTTTACAAGATTAACCATGTGGGTGTGTTTGACGTTACTTAATTGTTTAAATTTTCTTGGTCATGTATGTTAATTACATTTATGTACAACTTAGGTATGAAACAATTATTTTGTTTAATTTTGGATATGTAGTAGTTTCTTTAATTTTGGTTTTGTAGTTAAGTAAAGTATATGAAGTTGCATAATTCAATCAAATTCATAACAGAAAACGCTTCTAAAAAGTCGAACCGTTGTAAAATCACTAACATGCGGAAGTTAACAGTTTTTAGTAAATGCAGTATAATTTACTAATTACTATAAAATAACAGATTTTTAAAACCAACAGCAGGCTTCCACCAAACGTCATAATTTAGCAGTTGACAACTTCTACAAATCTATCAGCAGACAGCTTCTCAATTTTCAACAACAGTACCCAGCCGTAACCCCCATCAGCTATCCCCAAACGAACCCTATGACTTTTTAGTCTTTGACATAATTGTGATTGATATAGTTTTCGTATATATGGTAGGAATGTTATTAAAAAAAGATTCATGTATCCAGACAGAGACCAGTTTAAAATATTATAATATGCTATCACATGCGACACAAATATGTGTCCATATATACCTAACGTAAATGGTGGTGGGGAATGGACATGGCATAGCGGGTGGAGCGAGCAAAAGATCCCAACTTTATTAAATTATAGTATACCTAAAAGAAATTAAGTAAATTTTTACAAAAACTCCTGGTAATTATTTATAATTTTATGTCCCTCGAGCTCCTCTTCCACGTGATGTGACATCCCTTCCTTTCTCACTTAACACTTTTTTCACTGATCAAAATGAATTTAATTTTGGCTTTGGCCAAAGCGTAAGATGCCTTCCTAGCTTCCACCACAATTGATCATTTTTTTTCTTCTTTCCTTTCGTTTTGATGTGCTTCAAGCAAGTCTCCCGTCCCAAGTGGTTGAAGACCAACGACACAACCCCAATTAGCTAGTTCCTATATATACACGTATGCAACAACAAACAGCAATGCAGAAATGAATAAATTCCTTACGACACTTCATTGTCTTCACTGTTCCACTGTTATTCCTTCTTCCTGCACTAGGATGATTTCTCTGTTTTTCTTTGGTATCAAAGCTTGAGACCCTGCATTGAGAAATTGGGTTGATTCTTGAATATATAATTGGCTAGATTTTGAGTTGTAATTTCATGTACTATGGCAAATTAAAATAACAATAACAAAAAGTTTAGGCTAACAACAAGCAAGATTAAGTGATTAAATTAACACACATGATTATCTATTAATTAATTGCATAATGATGATGATAATACAATATCCACAACACAATTCACAGAACTCTAACTGATCAAGTAAACTTTTGAATAAACTCATAGATATGGTTGGTAATCTCATCAGCCCTCTCTTGTTGAATAAAATGTCCAACTCCTTCCATTACAACAACTTCTTCCAACAATGGAACAAACTTATTCATCCCACCTTTACATACATAATCCTTTGTACTATCCATACAAATAGTTCAAATCCAAATCACCAACTATGAACTTCACTGGCACTTTCACTTGAGCCCCTGTCCATGGCGCCATGAGTTCCCAATTCCTGTAAAAAAAACCTCATTCATTCCCCGTAAAAGAATCTACTGTCTTTATTTGTTGGTAATCATGTTGGATGCCATAACAAATTAGTGTATGTATGATTGAAGGTTGGGGAACCAACTTACAGATTTATTGCTCGGTAGTAGTTTAGACCACCGGTTAACCCTGTTCGTTCATAGTGATTAAGATAATAATTGAACTCTTCTTCTGATAGAAATGGAGGAAAGGGGGCGGGGCGATGGGGTTGCTTCCTTTAATAATCGTTTTCCCTTTGGTAAGTATAATGGAGCTGGTTCTCGGTAAGTGAAAACTTCCGTAAGAAGTTGTTGATACCACCACTAACCTCAGCTATTCCGCTTCAATTTCTCCAGGACACTACACACACAGATTACATTACAGAAAATTCACATATAAAATACTGGAAAATTACAATCTCCATCCATAAAAACGAACCTGAAATCGACAAACGTAATAATCATCACCAAACGCAGCTCTTAATCTCTCAACCGGCGGTGAACTTTTGCTCATCCTCGGTGGAAAAGGTACACTTAGCGCCACAAAAGCCTTAACCCTATCAGGTCTAAATAAACAGAGATGCCAAGCGACCATTGCTCCCCAATCATGTGCAACGACAAACACTTTATCAACTTCAATTACATCCATCAGTGCGATTAAATCACCAACAGTGTGGAAGTAAGTGTACGCTGTGGGATCGGGAGGTGCATCTGTGGCTCCATATCCACGTAGATCGGAGCAATCGTACGGTAACCGAGATTAGATAGGGTTAGTCTGGTGTCGCCAAGTGTACCAGAGATCAGGAAAATCCGAGGATGAATAGAATGGTTGGAGGTGTTGGGATCCTTTTTCGGTGAAGTGGATGTTGATTCCGTTGAGGTGGAGTGTGTGGTGGTTATACCGTGTTGTCGATGTGGAGGATGGTGATGAAGCGGGAGAGTAGACATTGGTGAGGGTGGGGAGGGTGTGAGTACGGGTGTTAGCTTTGAGAAGAGAGACGGAGGCAGGATAATAGGACATGGTCGTTAATTTTGTTTTGTTTTACTTGGTATGTAACCATACTATGGTTTGAGTTAAAAGGGTGATGGATTGAAAACGGCAGCGTTTCAGGGGATTAATCACTATATATGAAAAGAAAATAATATATACTTGACTTGGTGGGTGACTGTGACTCCCATCGTTATTCTTTTGCAACGCCAAATTCGACCCAACGGTCTGGGTGCACCAACTTTGCACGGAATACTTACGTGACACTCCAGTCACTTTGACTGGACAGTTGATGGGCATATGAGGTGAGAAAAAAATTTATATTAACATTAATGGTTATAATTTTTAAATATAAGTCCAAAAATGAAAGAAAATTATATCATTGTTCATCTAAATTCAAGCTCTTCAAACAAGACCAGTCATGGATATGTTTTGAAACTTCTAAAAAAAATTATTTTTTACATGTGTATGATGAACACTAAATGATAAAAAATGATTCATTATTTGATATTATGATTCTTAAAGTTGATATTAATATCATTACTAATAAGTGGTGAATTAGATTAAAAATTTCAAAACCGATAAAAATCATTATTGTTTTGTAGTGTATTATTATTGTATATGTATTTTAAACAAGATATGGTGAATCATGTACTTTTCCATACATAGCAAATATTATTTTGTATTATATTATGTTTAATTTTTTTATTTTATATGTTATATTGATCCACTAAAATGATATGATTCATTAAATTTGATATGAGTTCATTAAAATTGATATTATGCTTCATTAATTAATAAGTAGTGAATTAGATATCAAAACTTTGGAAGAACCGATAAAAAATCATTATTTTTTGTAGTGTATTATTATGTTGTATGGTGGATTTTAAACATTCTATATGCGAATCATATATTTTTCGACATGCCAAATATTGTTTTGTGTTGCATTATTGTTTTAAATTTTATTATTTTTATAGTTTGCGATGATACACTAAAATGAAGATAGATTCATTAACTTTAATATCATTATTCATTAAAATTGATATTATGATTTATAACTAACAATGGTGAATCCTTATTGTTTTATGTTTATATTATTATCATTTTATGATGTACTTATAATTATTTTATGGTGAGTTATTATTATTTGTATGTTGCAATTTAAGCTTTATATGAAAATAATTATTTTTCTTGATATACCAACTCATAAACAAATATGAATCATTATGTTTTTTAAGTGTATTATTGATTATTTTGTGATGTATTTTAAGCTTTAAACGGTGATCATAAGTATTGTTGATAGTTGTAATGTAGACATGTAAATTAAATAAATTTTTAAATTTATCAAAACATATCATGTTTTAGTCTTATTTGAAGAGCTTGATTAGAAACATTGGTGTAATTTTTTTTATTTTAGAGATATTTTAAAAGTTACAACAATTTAAAATTAATATAACAAAAGACAACCCTATCAACTACTATGATAGGTGCGGATAGCATGCTGCTAATTAAAATGAGAAAGATATACTATAATATTGATGAATATGAGAAAGAAGTACACGCTTGCTTTATGCTTACGTGGTGGGTCTGTTGCATACATCCTGCCCGCTACTTTTTGTGTTGACTGACTGCCACCTCATTTAGGCTGCTCCATATAGGTGCGGATAGTCCGCAGCATCTACGTGCTGCTTTTGCAAAGTATTCACATGATAAGTTCGTAAGTAAAGTGCTTTCAAAAAAAAAGAGTTCGCAAGTAAAGCAGCCATTCTACTTTAGGGAAAGTATAATTATTTAAAAGCGTAGAGGGGATCGATTCTTATCTTGTCAAATCAGTGTACGTAACCTTCTTCATTCATGGAGTATCTATAGTTGTATCCCCTCAGTAAGTATCTTCAGAACTAGAGATTATGCTGAAAAATCACAACTCGATGCAGCGTACAGATATGCCATATTAATAAATACTTATCCTCCTTTGGTGAATGTCACCTTCCAATTGATGGCTTATTCCATCGACCTCTCCCTTGCCATGTGGCTACACTAACATGCATCTCAAGACAACTCTTTTGATTCCAACCCCTAACTAGCTTTCAGATTGCAATGTTCCCTAAATATTTGTTACCAAGGGCGTTCCTCAGTTTGAGACTTTTATATTACAAGCTTACTTGCCTTATCTAGGAAATTGCGGTTTTAATCTATTAGTCTAATCACTTATATAATATTAAGAGCGAATGGTGACAATTAAAATGCACGTATCTATCATTTTTCATGATCTTGAGGATTTGGGGTATCTCCTTTTTATGAATTATACGTGTTTCACTCATTTCTATTGTAGTTCAATGACTTGTTTTTATTTCTTCAAATAGTGTCTAACCTGACGAGGAAACTTTTAGTCGGTTATCTCTTTTTTGACTTCATGGAAAGACTGGCCATCCATGATCTTGTAACTCATCAATCTCATGTTCTTTCTAAAGAAAATCATTAATTAGTGAACTACATCCATATAGATAGTAAAAAAATTACAATAAGTTTCGTCTGATCATAACTAATAAAGTTAACCTTTCTAAATCGTGCATTTTGCTCTAGTAATACTGCCGACTCATTGCTCAATATTAATATCAGCATGGTTGGTGGCCAATTGGTATTAACGAATAATCATGGAACAATTGCTTTCACTTATAAAAAAAAGGAACAATTGCTTTGACTCCAAAGAATCGTGGGGTGAAAGACAGGTTGTACTTCTTTCCTTTGTAGCTAGGAAGACCCATTTGTGGTACATTACATTTGTCACTTTTGTAGGAAGATGAGTTGTATTTTCTGTTACAAAATTTAGAGTCACATAAACTACACTGGAACTTAATAATATTGCGCATTCTGTTAGAAGTAACATGACATTTGTTTTGAATGTTGTAGTTATAGTCTTGATCAAATATAATTATAAAGAGGAGAAATTGCTATTGACGGAAGGGAGTGGCTGATGTGCTGCAAGTATGCAAGTGCTACAAAATAGAAAATGCTTGGCGCGTGAGGATGTAGAAACATCTACAGTTACTATTATTTGTCAGTCGAATCTCGCCTTCCTCAAAACGTTGTGTTTCTTGATTTCCGTGCAAATTAATTAAAAGTAAAAGTGATCATCGACTTATGACATTCTACCCAAAACATCTTCCATTTTATTTAAACCATTTTTTAAACATATTTTTATTTGAATATTGGTATATATTTTAGTATTATTTAACTCTATAGCTCACTTAAAAAATATTTTGTCTATATTTAGTTGTACGTATATATAATGTAGATTGATAGTAATATTCTATCATACAAAAATATATTAAATAAGAAATAAAAACTTTCTTACAAAATTAAAAATTATAAAAATTTATGTATCAAAATTAAAATATATTAAACACTGACCTTATTCCCTTCACTACAAACCCTAAAAATGTCTTCGACATTTTGATATTTCTAGCGTGAATTTTGGGGTGGGTTTGTGGTGTAGGGTAATCTTTTTTAACTAAGTCTATACTTTATAATGTCACAACTGACTCTACAATAAGTTTCGACGTTTTCAGATTTGCTAGGGTGGTTTTTGTGGCGAGTTGTGGTGTATGGTAATCTTGTTTAACTAAGTCATACTTTATAATGTCGCTACTGACTCGGCAATAAGCCTTCGACGTTTTTTTAACTTTCCTAGGGTGGTTTTTTGGGTGGTTTGTGGTGTAGCGTAATCTTTTTTATTCATTCAATTCTTTATAATGTCGACACTAACTAGACATTTTTTTAAGGTTTGTGGTTTAGGGATTATGGTCGTTAGACCCTAATCTCTTCACTACAAACCCTAAAAATGTCTTCAACGTTTTAATATTTCCTGGGGTGGATTTTAGGGTGGGTTTGTGGTGTAGGGTAATCTTTTTTAACTAAGTCTATACTTTATAATGTCGCAACTGACTCGGCATTAATAAGCCTTCGACATTTTAAGATTTCCTAGGGTGGTTTTTGGGGTGGGTTTGTGGTGTAGGGTAATCTTTTTTTTAACTGTTCTATACTTTATAATGTCGCAACTGACTCGACAATAATTTACGTTTTTTAGCCTTCCTATGGTGGTTTTTATATACACACAAATGCTAGCCATAAACGTCAAGAAGTTTATGTCAATCATACGAAAGTATATATGCCAAAGGTTTAAGTAATATTAGTCATGGTTGTATATTGTCAGTATATAAAAACTACTCGATATCAATTGTTTAAGCTATTAAATGAATTGCCTTGAATTGCACTAAGTACATATTGTCCAAAAAGATTCAGCATATATTGAGTAATATTTTCGGGTTTATGTACGAGTTTCGCCATTCATACGGAAACAAATATGCCATAAGTTTACATAATACTAGCCATGATTTTATATCATTAATATGTAAAAACTACTCAATTCATTTTTCAGCTTTCCAAATAATAAGTTAACCATGTACAAGTGACAGGAGTGAAAGGTTAACCATTTACATGCGACAGGTTAACCATTTACGATTGATAGGTTAAAATTTTTCAAGTGACAAGTTAACCATTTATTATTGACAGGTTAACCATTTACGATTGACAAGTTAACCATTTATGATGACAGGTTAACCATTTACGATTGACAGGTTAATCATTTACACGTGACAGGTTAACCTTTTACGATTGACTGATTAAAAATTTCAAGTACAGGTTAACCATTTATTATTGACAGATTAACCACTAACGATTGACAGATTAACCATTTAAGCGTGACAGGCTAACCATTTAACCTTGACAGGTTAACAATTCTCCAGTGACAGGTTAACGATTTTCAAGCCACAGGTTAACGATTTTCAAGCCACTATGGTTAATTTGTAAATTAATAAAACAACTAATAAAAATATGAGCTTTTTAATAACTAAATTAATTTGTAAATTAATAATTTTTAAGTTGCATCCGGTGAATTTTCTAATTTTAATAAAATCTTTATTTCTAGTGATAAAAAGTAAGTATATATACAAGTATATAAGTGTGACACAAAACTCAAATAAAAATAAAGCAATAAAACAACTAATAAAATATAAGTGCGAATTCGTACCTGGCGCTTGCGCCATGTTGTAAGGTGGCGATGGTCACTTTGGTCTTTTACCATCTTTTTTGTCCTTTTATGTTGGTGTGTAGTTTGGGCACATGTTAATACTCTATTGCAGATCAAATAAAGAAAAAAAAGAATAAGATGGAACAACAAACGCGCACACAGGAGGGGAGTATGTGAGGAGGAGAGAAAATATTTTTTTTCAAAATGTCATAACTTATAAAATATAAGTGCAAAAATAAAACAAATTATACCATTGTTCATCATTTTTCGTGCTCTTCAAAATAAGACCAAACATGAATATGTTTTGATAATTTTAAATTTTTTATTTTTCGTATGTACATATGTTTCAAGATTCATTTTGAATCTTCAGTTTAAGAAAAGTGAATCAAAGGGTGTTACAAAGTGAATCAAAGGTTGTTAAAAAGTGATCAGATAGTTGCTTAAAAGTAAAAAGGATGTTTAAAAAAGCGAATCTCATAAACAGAGATTGTTTGACTAGTGTGAATCAGAGTTTTTATAAAAGTGAATCAAAGGTTGTTAAAAAGTGAATCACAAGTTGTTACAAAGTGAATCAGAGTAATCAGAGTGAATCTCGTAAGCGTAGATTAAGAGGTTTAAGAATGTGAATCAGAGGTTATTATAAAGTGAATCATGCGTTTAAGCAAAGTGAATCAATGTTTAAGAAAAGTGATTCTTGTAAATAGAGATTGTTTTAACTAAAGTGGAGAAGAGGTTTAAGAAAAGTGAATCAGAGGTTTAAGAAAAGGAATCAAAGTCTTTTAAAGGTAAATCAAAGGTTTAAGAAAAGTGGTATATTTTGTTTATACTAGTAAAAGTTAATCATACCACAAACTTATGCAAGGGTGGTTTTTAGGGTGTTTTGGGGGGAGATAGGGTAATCTTTTTGGTATTAGTTCTACATTTTATATTGTCGTCACTACTTGACAGTTTTTTAGGGCCCTGCACTACAAACCATAAAAATGCCTTCGACGTTTTTAGCATTCCTAGGGTGTTTTGAGGGTGTTTGGGGGGTAGGGTAATCTTTTTGGCATTAGTTCTACACTTTATATTGTCGTCATTGACTCGACAGTTTTTTAGGGTTTGTGGTTTAGGGTTTAGGGTCGTTAGACCCTAAACCCTACACTACAAACCATAAAATGCCTTCGACGTTTTTAACTTTACTATGGTGGTTTTTAGAGTGTTTGAGGTAAGATTCATTTTGTTAATGAATAAGGTTCATTTTTATTATTAAGGAAGATTCATTTTGCTAATGAATAAGATTCACTTTAAAAATACCTAATAATACTCATTCTAAAAATATAAAATTTTATGTTTACCAAAACATATCCATGATACATCTTGTTTTGAAGAGCACGAAAAATGATGAATAATGATATAATTTTTTTTTATTTTGCACTTATATTTGTGAGTTATAACATTTTGAAAAAAAAAATCTCTCTCCAACACCCCCTTGCACGCGTTGCGTCTACACACATTTTTCCATTTTTTCATCTTTTTTTTCTGGAACAGCATTATACCAAAATTTCTGTTTATTTTTTTCCACCCAACTACTAGTGCCCACGTTCTATTTTTTCCTTTTTTTCTCCCAACCATATGCTTACACGTGGATCGACGTCATCTACCATGGCTCCTTCGCCAGGGTCTCCGTTCTGGAATATTATATTCCTTTTGTGCAGTCCAAAAAGGTCTCCCGCTGAAGCACTCAACGGTAACAAAAAGGGAAGGTTTAACAACACCCCCATTTTTCTAAAAGAATAAAACTTCACGCACCTAAGACTTAAAACGACATAGTATTAATAAATGCAGCACTACTGCGTATAATTGCTGCAGCATTTGGCCCGCCCTTGACGGAATATAAACTACCTTGTTGTGACCAATCATTACTTGTGAGCCTGAAGTCTAAGAGATACTAAATTAAAACAACATTTATGTCATATTTTCAATTCATAAATCTATAAATAAAATCGTGGAAAATCAGACTCAGAATTAGCTGTTGATTGATGTTGGCCTTATAAAAGCAAGAGGTAAGTGGGTTTCACCACACAAGAACCTGTAAACTCTCATTCAGGGGTTTCTATTTCATTTCTCAGGTTACACTTGTTTGTTTTCCCTTTAACCATAAAGGTCTCAGTATTCGCTAACTGAAAGTGCTATGTTTAGCTCCATCATCAGAGAGTCAACATCGAACACAATCCTCTGCAGTCTTGTGCAATAGCTCCAGTCAATGATATTCACATGACTTGATCCTTTTGTTGAGAGATGATGTGATGCTTCCTCACAATTGTAGCAATAATCTAGATTCAGTCACACTGCAAGAAATCAGAGCTTTGGGCTGTGTATCAAAAAGAGGTGTTGTATTGAGCGCAATATATGAACTGATAATGATATAAAAAAAATTATTCAGCTTGGAAGAACATATAATCACATCTAATCTAGCTGCTTATACAATAACAATGTTCCCCCCAACCTATTATAATGTTAACAACATGTTGCCTTACAATCTCCACTACACCTTAGGCAGTTTTAACTTAATTAATGGTTGAAACTCAACCAGATAACATTTAGAACATTAAAATTACTAAAACATACCATACACATACAGCCTAGAGCTAGTCTATTCCCAAGCTTCATCTTATACAAGGAAACTAGAAGTTTCCCAATTTCCTTGAGGAACTCGATGTCAATAATGAAAGTCCAAAAAGGGGGACAGGACTTCAATTCATGACCTCTAGTCCCCTGCTACGTTTTTATACACAAGTCCACCATGGATTTAGCTTTTGAATTTCTATCCGTTTGATTTAACAGGGTCAGCCAATCGAGATCTCCTCCTCCTCTTACCTTCTGGAGTGAGCTTACCGACTAGGGGCTTTCGGAGCTTTGTCTTCAGTAATTGTTATCCCTTTGTTGCGTATTCGGTCCATGATTTGATATAGATGGGTTGACATCAGGGCCTTGTCCTCCCCGCTGCTGGTTCATAACAAAGTCTTCTCTTTGGCTAGTTTCATTCCTTGTCCCGGGAGATTTTGGCTTCTTGGACTGTGGAAACCTCCTCTGATCTGGCCTCTTATCATGGCTAAGTAGCTGGACATAGAACGGGTTGACGGCTGTATAACAGATTGGCTCTCCACCAGCTCCTCTTTTATCTAGATGAACCTTCTCATTATTAACCTATAAAGAAAATCAAGAGCTCATTATGGTCATTTTTATTATGGCCGCGGTTCGAAGTTGCAGAGGCAAACGCAGCTATTGCTGCGTTTCCTTTAATCTCACTGCAGTTAACAAACCACAACCGGACAACTGGATATAGTTACAATATTATTCAATCACAAAATAACATGTGGCATCAATTTTTTTCCAGAAAGCGATTAATCTACGTATCACCCACAACGAACGGCGCCTGTATCTGCCAATTAAGCATTATATGAGGCCAGCAGACTGAGATGGGACATGAAACTACAATTTACCAGTTGAAGCATGGCAGAAAATGTCCGTGCAATATCATGCTTCTGTTGTCCTTTCACAATGTCGCCAAAGGAAATGACATCTGTACCATCTTCCAGGCTTAGCTTCTCTAATATCCTTTCACCATATTCTTGTATGTCAAACGGTGGGTGTGAATCCTACATTGCGGCCACACGAAAGAAATTCTGTATTGAGCTAGTACAATACAACAGAATGATTGGAAGGCTACAATTCCACGTAAAAACAAATTTTGGCTGCACATGAAAACAGATATCAGAAATAAAAAGCACGTTCATATTACTTGTTCTTCCAAGTCGTGCTCAATTCTCTGTTTCCACGATGATACCCGGGCTGCCATTTCAGTCTGATGCTCACTTTCAGCAATACTCGAGAGAAGAGCATCCTTATCAAAGAAAGATAATAATCACACAAAATCATTCTAAGGAGTTATATATATATATCAGTCAGTGCAGATCAACAATATTTACAGTTTGTTAAAAGGCCTGCGTATGCAAACGCAAAGAAAGCGCAGCCAGCAACAACATAATTGTAGAATCTTACTAGGTGGGATCGACACAGATCTTCAAGGGTTGCTTGAGATGGGGGTTCCTCGGGTTGGCTGGGTATGTCATTATCATAGCAACCAGCAAAATCATCATGCTGTATGCAGCAGTTCCGACAAAAAACAAAAATAAAACTGTCTTAAACAAAGAGAGCAAATTAACCACTTCCTTTCACAGTCACCAAAGAGGAATGCAAACAAATATCTCACATTTTGTTGATGAAAGGTCTCATCTTCATTCATACAAAATGCCTCAGGCCCATCAGACTGATTGAACCCATCATCATTGTCTTCTTCATCATCATTAGGATTAGGGAAAGCACTGTGGGTTTCTTTTACTCCATCAACAAGTGATCTTCGAAGCTGCAGTTCATGATATACATGAGTAATAAATTCAACTACTACAGTATTCATATGGATACATAATCACAGCAGAAAAACCTTTTCAAAGTATGTAGGAGGTTGGGACCCCTGATTTTTATTCCGGGCATGGACACGTGTTTCCCAAATTTTTGTAAGTTCAGGACTAGCAGGCC
>JAIOTZ010001538.1:0-32100 GCA_023374045.1 Limonium bicolor | reverse complement strand
GTTTGTTTTTTCTGTGTGTTTATGACCTTGTAGACTTAAGTCATGTAACGAGTTTACATTGTTAAATATTGGTATTGTTAAGTATGACTCTCTTCCCTTGTGTGGTGTCTAACAAGACTTAACCATTGTTTGTGATTTGTTTATTGAGTTCAATGTTGAACTCTAACAAGTGCTAACGGGGAAGTGAGGAGTCCGGTCTGTTCCGGCCACGCGTGTGAGTATGGGAGTTGATGTCTATAACCGGTTCGATTCTCTCTGTATGTTATGGTTGTTTTTCCAATTTGGTTTCCAACCTTCCCTTAGCTTAACCAAGGCTATTTTACTGACTCACGTCGGGCCACAGGGGCATACTATGTTTTGTCGGTGTGCTTGGATCACTATATCCGAGGCAACCTTGTGTTAAGTTGATCGTTCAATCTAACAGGACGGTAAGTTATGTAACGAGCTTAGCATGAGTTTGGCAACATTCTCTAGGCTCTCAAGGGGAACTATTGTGTTGGTTCGCTTCCTAACAGGATTCGTTCTTGTATGTTATGTGTGATGTTGTATGCAATACTCTTCTATGATATATATATGTTGTATGTTTAAATGATGCCATGTCATCATGACAATTAGTTGCGCGTATCCCGGTAGCCGAGGGCTGACGCGTTAACCATACCAGCCAAGGGTTGCTGACCCCCCGGGGGCTCCATATTTTTACTGTAGGATGAGGATCGAGGAAGCGGAATGACTATAGATCCTAGGTTGCAGGAATACTTTTGGTTATTTTTGGAGGTTGAGCCCGGGATGCACCTTTGCTCCCGTGGCAATATACTTTGGTACCGTTGTATTACAGTGACGGTCGTTGACAGTTCATAGTGACAGTTTGTGGTGTACAGTTTACAGTTATGGATGTAGTTACAAACTCAGTATTATGTTTATGTATTGAAGGTTATTAGTTTTATGCTCGGGAGTCTGATCATCAGACCGGTACGCTTGTATTTATTCTGCCTTGTTGACCACGTGGGTGGTTAACGGCGTTGTAGCACCGAATCATTTAGTTATTATTTAGTTGTTTAATTCCGCTGCGATTTCAAGTATTGATTAAGTGCGTAGTAGGGGTGTTACATGTAATTAATTAGTGAATTAGGAAACTAATTTCCCTCTTTTTGTTTCCTAACACTCTTTTCGTTATGTTCTATTTCACATCAATTTGTTCCTTCCCTCCTTCCTCATTTCTAAATCCGGATCAACCGTTCTGCATGCATACTCCCTTCTCCCTCCATTTGCTCATTCCCTCCTTCAACCCTTCTCTCTGCAATTAATATGTCAGGCTAAGGGGATATACTCTGGGTGAAGGTTAATTTATAGTCTGTTTAATTATGTAATTATGTTCTTACCAGTTTAATTTAAATACAGTTTGTTACGATTAAAGCTTATCTCTCTGTAACACCCCTAATCCTAAACCTGTATAACGTTGCAAATCATAGCATAATAAATAATAATTCGCAGCAGAAAATAAACTACCTTGGTGTAGCACGCCGTTACTCACCCTTGTGAGTAACAAGGCATCCTTACTCCTTCCAACAATCTTAACTCCTCACGCTGTGATGAACAGATACTGAGCACTCTAATTATTACAAACCAAATCCAAACTAAATGAGCAATTAACTGAATACAACAATCTCCTTAATACGATACATAATATACTAAAGAGTTCTTTATTAAAACCCATCAGCTACCCTGTGCCCCGCACTCCGGCTTGAGTCCTCTCAGTAACCTGAAATGTTTTGCCCATTGAAGGGCTCAACAATCGAAATGCTGGTATGCTAAATGTAGTCCTAAGTCATCTAGATTCCTTAAGTCATTTTAGCCATCTTGATATTAGATTCTTTACATGAAATACCGTTTACAACAATAACCGTAATAACTGTAAATTAGACAGTCAAAAACAATTCACCTGTAAACATCAATGTACAGTAGTACACAACACCAATAATCACACATCAATAATCCATAGCAATAACCAATAATCACACATCAATAACCCATAACAATAACCAAACAAGATACGCATATTAAACTGTACTTGTTAGTTGGCCACCTGGCCCTTATCCTTTAAAAACCACTTAACCTTTTCCAATTGAATTCCACCTCAGGCGTCATGTTAAGCAACCCTTAATAACTTATCAATGGACAGTATGTCCCCTGGGTTCCAAAGGAACCGTTACCAGCTGACGTTATGGCCCTGGATAATATATTGACTGATCCGGTCGAACCTGTACACCAACGGTAGTGCCCTCCGCCATCGTCGAATGTGGACAATGGATTCCCTTGAGTGACTCCCCATTGAAGTCTCTCGTAGTGATCACGATGCGCAACCAGAAAGTCGAAACAATCTGGATTCCTCTCTTTATAAATAAGCCATTTTGTCAATGATACAATATCCAATCCTTGAGTTAAGACCATAACAGTTGACCATCAGTTAGGTTCAATAATACCTAAAGGTCAGTTAGTCTTGTTCCAGTTTAGATGTATAAACTTCCAGTCAAAAGACGTTTGCGTAAAATAAAACGCAGTGGTGTCGAGCAATACAGTATACAAGATAATTTACATAAATCACAGATATCGCTCTTAACAATTAAACACACAACGTCTGGACCTCAGGAAAATCCTTAGGACATTCTGACCACACAATTAACAAACCGTTCACCATGATAACTCGCTAGCTTGACAAATTCACGTTCAGTAATTTCCTTCCCGTACGCTGTTATATGTACAAGCAATACCGGGTAGCGTTAATACAACTATTCACTAAATATTACAGTACTGTCACTGTAGAGTTTATACTCGTTGTATAATAACTCTGTATGTTCTTTATTTCCCCCTGTTATTTAACAGTGGTTCTAGATAGTTCATTAGTTCATTATTTTATGTGATCTCCACATGTGATAATGAATTTCCACCTTGTAGTATATTTCCATTTCCTTAATTATATACTCATAATTGTTTCCACTTATTCTTTATATTATATCCTTTGGTCATTTTTATTATAACCACAATTATTTTATAAACTTTAATTAACTCCATAATATACCCTAATACATTATATTACCTAGTTTTAATTCCTTCTGTATTAAATTATAAAACCAGCCTTATTATTTTTTGTTAATTATAAGTAACACAATAACTTTTGTAAATTACCAAATAACCTTATAAATTCAGTATTTATTTTTGGACACATTAACTTTTGTAATTTACCAAATAACCACATATATCTTTCGGTAATTACAATTCAAATACCCCAACTTTATAAATTACTAAATAACCATATAACTTTTTATAATTTACTAATTATCCATATTAACTTTTGGTAATTATAAATTGAACATTCTAATTTTTATAAAATAGCAAATGACCACATTAATTTTCGGTCTTGACATATACTTTCCTTATATTTACATTTTAATCCCCAAAACTTTATATAAGTTACATATTAACTTATAAATTATAGTTTTAATATTTAATTTTCTAAAATACCGAAATGGTCCTTATACTTTTGCAAATTATGTATTCGCCCCAAATTAAATTCGGTTTTACACCTATACTTTCATAAATTACATATTCACCCTTAAACATTTATAAACTTAATATTTTATGTCATAAATCATTTTAACCCAAAGTTTTTGGTCAACACTTTGACCAGACTTAATTTCATAATTAATATTTAATATACCCAAAATTCTTATATAATTCAGCTATACTTCCAAACTTCCCAATAATTACAAAATAGTCCCAAAACTTTATATAATGTTATTTTAACACTTAACCACATATTTAAATTCACCAAAATTCATAATATTAATTCCTACCTTATATTATATCATTAATATAGCAAACAACCCCTTAAGCTCTCGGCAATTATTAATTGTACACTAAACTTTTCAAAATTTACATTTTAGCCACATAACTTATTAAACTAGCCATTTAAATACTTGTAGTTATTTTTAATACTCCCAAAATTCATAATATAAGCTAATATACTTATATACTTCAAAAGTAACCAAATAAAACATTTATCACTCGACTATAACATATATTTACTATATGGTTTTAAAACTTGATTTAAACCTTATAATATGTACATATAAATGTATATAAGCCATATAAACACTTCTAAAAATTATGCTAATGACTTAGAATGATTATAAACTCAAAATAGAACCTTTTATCCCTAGACAATTCACTTTATATATATACGTATCCTAATTAATTTTTGTGACACAAATTTATACCTTAAGGTAATAATCTTACCTTATATGTTATAAATTATTTTTCTTGATATTGTAACCCAATATTTTTGGCCTTAATATTACTAAGGCTTGTACATAATTTTTATACCAAAGTTTGTAGCTTAAATCAAGCTTAAACTTAATAAACCTTAATTATAGAAACTTACTCCTTAAATCAAGAAAATTCTAGTACTTGATATCTCCTTGAATTCCAAGCTCTCCAAATGCTATCTTGATGAAGAGAATTCGGCCTCCTTGTATATATCTAGGAGATCCATTTGTTAGACTTCTAACAAGGATTTATAAATAAGATTTGGAGTAGTTTTACAAGAGTTTACCTTAGGTATTTACCAAGGTATTTTTGGTACACCTTGGGATGATTGTAGATCCAAGTTTCCTTCATGAATAATAAGAGAATATAGATTTAGAAGCTCTAAATTTTTGGAAATGCTTAAGGTATTTTCTTAGGATTTTCAACATGAAAATATACCTTAACTTGATCTTGTTGTTCCGTGTGTTGTTGTTGAATCTAGGAACCTCCTTGAAGAACTAAAGCTTGGCAATATCTTGGTGGGTTGCTAGGTAGATTCTTGCTTCAACACTTAGTAGATTTAACTAGGAAAATTACATAGAAATGGTGTTAGAACTTAGAGCACCATTAATGGAGCTTTGAAGCTCTAAGGATTGAACTAGCAAATGAAGAAGAAAAGAGAGAGCAATGGAGCCTTACCAATTTGGTGGAATGAGGGCAAATAGAATAGACCACCGTATGGTGCTTAAGAGAAAGGAAATTGGAAAGATTTCTCTTTTGATAAATTAATGTCAAATTTGACTAACCTTTTCCTTTGTTTATTCATTGTTTGTTTGGCTCAATAAATCCCTTAATTGATGCACATTTTCGGCCACATGACATGGGGATAAGTAGTCTTTGTTTGATAATTGAAACTAGAAGACAAAGGTAAGGTAGGCACATGTTTCTTTTGATTTTTCTAGCATGATTCCTATGTCAATTGTTGTCTTCTTTCTATTGTTATTCACGGTAATGTGCTGCTGTAGGCCTTTGATTTTTTTTGTCAATTGAAACCTGATCACATGCCTAGGTTGGTAGATAATTTAGCTTGTTTTTAATAAGACAAACTAACCTTATTTCCTTGCTTAAAATCGGTAATGGGTGCTGTAGCATGTCACTTGATTTTGTTTATGTTGGACAAGAGATCATGCTAGTTAGGTGGTGTCTTATTTTGACTAGATATCAGCAATCAATTCCCTCTTTTACTGATCCAAATCGGCAGCCATAAGGCTAGTAACATGGGCTGTTTTGTTTGTTTCTTGCACATGGTATAAAAGTAGATCCTGCCTAGTATTTTAATTTCATTATTGTCTAACTTATTCCTTTGTTGTTCTTGCAGGTCATACGGTAATGGTGGCCTTAATTGACTGAGATTACATGATACATTATCAATAGTATAGGTAGGATGAGTCATCATCCATAAGACATGATTTTTAAGCTAAACTTGTCCAAATGTACCTAAAATGGCGCCCAACATGGAGGTCAAATGGGACTGATTTTTAATTTGATTCCTGTCACACTATATTTTATTAAGACCCATATTATAACATGTAATGTTTCCAGCATTTAATTGGTACATTTATATCATGGTAAAAGATGAAAGTTCTAAGGTAAAATGCTGATTTTAGGTACCTTTTTGATCTAAAAATCCCCCTGTTTGTGCTATGAGTTTAGCACTGGAATTAATTGATTTAGATGGTCATTTATCCCCTTTTAGGATTATCAACTCGTGGCTCCTCAAAGCTTCAAGGTAATTGCGTAGAACCCATTTTTGTGACACCCAAAGGTGCTTTTGTGCTTTAAGGATTTTGTAGAAAATCTTAGTCGTCTATGAGTTCCAAGTGTTTATTGACATTTTATAGTCAATAATGGTATGTTACGGTGTTACATTGAGTTTATGGGGTTATATCAACTCATAACTCAATTTTCGGGCTACCGGGACACTCCCGGGGTAAAAAGGAGTGTTAAGAAATTCCCCCGAGCACTTTGTGTATTTTTGCAAAGTTGTAACACCCCTACTCTATTCGGCTCCTAATCATCTTACTTAACAATATAATCGCAGCGGTAATCTCAACAATTGACTACTGGTCACCGTTCTTGCTCGCCCATACGAGTAATAACGTGCTTCCTGATAAGCTCTTAAATACGAAACATTTTCTCGCAGTGACAACAGAGATAGATCTAAACTCCCAAAACCAATATAAATACATTCACACAGTGAGCTTTCTACGTATCCAAAACCTATACATGTTTCTAGGTTCGTATTAAAATGCAACAGTGCATGTTTAAATAACTGTAACCAAACTACCCAGCGCGTCACTCTCTTTGCCGACACCGGAAGTTGCATACCTGCAAAAATGGTAGTTTGTGTATGGAATCAGCCCCTGCTGAGTATGTTATTACCTGACTGTCATGCACCCTCGGACCATTCAGTTATTTGGTCGAGAGTATGCAATTCGTTTCCATACAAATAGTTCAATGTTGAAACTGTAAAGCAACAATATATATTGCAGTAATCTCAAATAACAAACAAGCCCCCGGCTTCACACATCGCATCGTAATAAACCACTGAAAGCGTTTACAGCGCTTATATGAGTACAGAGACTCCATTCCAACAAACACTTAATAATTCATAATTGAGTTCGGCGACTCACTCGACCAGACACCCAACCACAATCCACACATGAGTACGGTGACTCGACACAACCAGTTCACAACACACAATATGAGCACAATGGCTCGTTCAAACAAATCCACCAACATACCACACATAACCACAAAGCACAACCAATGAACAACAAGGCGAAGTAACGAGAATTATAAACGAGTATGAACTCTCGTCTTTGGCATGCAAGCCCAAATAATGTTCGCCTAATGTACGAGTTAATATAGTCGTTCGTAATTGTTCAGTCATGTCTAATGACAACGTCTCGTTAGAACGACGTGTCTCTAAGTTACCCATCTCTTATGGCGGGTCACCCACAGCAATAGCCACTCCAGCGGTAGAGTCTCCGTCCTACGAACAATCTGTAGTTCGTTGGAAAATTTATCCAGATACTTACGGCTACCACACGGTGTCCTAGTATCGTTAATGGATCACAGTTCACAGCAAGAGCCACATCCTTGATAAACTTATCTATACCATCGCATCGCTTTACTATTCTTTTTTTTCTAACACAGCAGACCAAGGTCGTAGTCCAATCCTGAGTATGTCGACTCGGGATCCAGTGCTAGATACGAGAGCGGCGTTAAAGAGGCAATGCTCCGTATATAAGTCTCAGATATTTTATATATCTTATTATCCTAATGCTACAACGTTTTACTTACGTTCCTTATATTACACATATAAGATAGCATCATTGCCGCTAGTTCGTTTTATAATATGTTCATATATACGAACGGTACTGTTATCGCACAACAGTAATAATAAAGCAGCATTAATACACAACTCAAGCATATTAATTCACACAAGCAGACATTCAATCTTATCACAGATTTTCACACAATGTCTGAACTGAGGAAATCCTCAGAGACAATCAAGCCACATAAATAACATACCGTTCACACTGCTGAGTATTACGGTGGAGTATGAATCAGCTAAAGTCTCTGGAGATCCTCGAGATGCCTCTAACAATCTATCAACATGCATCACACTATGCATCAGCATCTCATATTAACAATACACTACGGCACCCCGTACCGTTATTAATCTACCCCGGTTTATTCCCCGCTGTTAACTAATAACGTTTGTCGGGTTTTCGGTTTAACTCGGGATTAGGAAAACGCTATATCACATGCGTGGTTTCGTCGAGTATATTGATACTCTTAACTTTAAACGTTTATTATCGCATGTAGTGTAATACACCTTGTGTATGATATAGTTTGTTTCTATATTGCATGTATAATCCTTTATCGTGTACTGTACATCTCGCCTTAGTATTTATTTTTTTTTCTAAGGTTTGTTTTTCCAAGTTAAATGTAGTATAATTCGTGTATAAAAATGCCTTGAACTACATAACCCCATATTATTTCATGTACACTCTTAACATTAGAATTCCATAACTAGTGTTTATAATTCTTTTCCCTTTATCTCATATCATTTTAATTGTGGTAATATATAGTCTTTGTACTATATTATATTTTCCACACATAACATATACTTATTTATATATATATATATATATATATACATTATTATAGGACTATTTATTATATGGCAAGTCATTATAATATATATTCATTCTTTTTAATGAATACCTCTTATATTATAAATGTTATAACTCTTATAACATTAAAACCATATTATAAATTTCATTCAAAAATAGTAGTATTTCCGAACAGCACCTATATTTCTCAAATATTTATAAAATCCACCACATAATTTATATAATGTTATATCATAGTTGCATAACATACATTATGACATTTAAGTCGTTAAAACAATTATAACCTATAGTTATATATTGTTAATAAAATACCAAACAGCCCTTAAAATTCTCGGTATTTATTATTCTCCACTAAACTTCCATAATTTGTAAATCAACCCCAAATTATATTTAATTGTTACACTTATAACGTATACCTTATATTATAATCCTTAATATAATTATAACCCATGGTATATTTTCTTAAAACAACCGAACAGACCCCATGGTCTATTTAAATTTAATTTCCACCACTTAACTTCTTATAATCACCAAATAACCCCATTTAACAACATATAGTTTCTAATGTCATCAAAACTATATATTATATATATATCTTCATAAAACCTCATATATAATTCCAAAAATCACCAAACTATACCAAAAGGTTATAAATATCATTACTAACCTTATATTTTCTCTAAATCTCGGTTTTACCACATATGTTACCCATTTGTAACAATGTTATGAAATATCTTATATTATACTTAGATAATTCATATAAACTCCAAATTTAACCAAATCAATTTCTAAAAATTCCTAATAACCTAAGGTTTGTACTAAACTCCATTTAGTACCCCAAGTTTTCGGAAATAACAATACCACCCCAAGTCTTATAAATCTTTTACAATTTAATACTTATCTCTTCATAAGGTGGTATTTAAATTTCTAAAATTTTCCAAACTTGGTCAAAGTCTCCTATATAGTCAACTTTGACCTCTAATACCAAATGGAACCCAAACTTTCGGTAATTACCTATCTTACCCCATACCTTTCTATTTTACAATTTTGACACAAAACTTTATAAAATGTTATAATTTTTATTAAATTTATTTAAAAAGCCTAAATTGCTCTAAATTAAGCCCACGACTTTCTAAATTCCTAGTAATTACGAATTGGCCCCAATTTTAATTATAAGCATAAATAAAACTAAATAAGCTTATAAACTTAAATTAAAATGGCCTAATGACATGGCCTTATTACAACCTTGAACTTGCAAAATAAATTACACAATAAATGTCTCAAAATATAGCATTATATTCGGCCTCACCATGGCTTAATTATTTTTCCACATAATGTCATAATTTGACCATTATGTTAATTAAATCTCTTAAATGACTAGCTTAATTTATCTTAGCCATTTTTTTCCATTTTTAGGTCAATATGACCTATATTTGAAGTTTCACTCTCGGCCATGTATATATTATACTTGGAAATTACAAAAATCATAAGTTTAAGGTTTTATACCTTGATTATTCCTTGTATGGGCTCGGTCACTTGTAGGAAAATTCACCACTTGATTTAGACATGTTTAATACACAAAAACAAGATATGGTTACACTCCAAGCTTGAGCTTAACCATAAGGAATAATTAATGTAAGATTTAAGGCAAAAATCACCTTAAAAATGCAAGGAGTGTTCAAGGTGGTTTCGATCTGAACCAAACACACCACAAGGTGTTAGATCCACCATATTGACATAGGAAATAGTTAGATCACGAAATGCTACCTTGTTATTAGGTTTTACCTTGGAAAATGCCTTAAAAGGGAGTATTTCTCTTGGATCTTGGTCACCCTTGCTCCAAATGACTAACCAACTGAATGAACATGTAAATATGAAGATTATGAGTGTATAAACTCATAAAAATCAGAGGAAGAAAACCGCATGAAGAGTGGAGATCCTTAAGGTATGTTTTTACCTTAAAATGTAGAATTGAACAACCTTGGTCTCTCTACTGATCTCAACCGAGTTTAGCTCTTGTTCTAACCTTAGAACACTGAGAATAAGCCATAGGAATTGATGAGCCACGAAATCTAGGTGTTGGTAGTGAAGAGATGAAGAAAAAGGGCTAAAAATGACATTAAAACACTTACCTTAAGAACTTAGGAGCTAGATTTGCCTTCCATGCTCAAGAACAAGCTTTTAGAGCTTCAAAGGAAGGGAGGAACTCGGCTGGGCAGAAGGAAATCGGACAAGGAAGGAAGGAGAAGGTGAGAAAGGTGGGAAATAATGTAAAAAGTAAAGGTTACTATTCTAAATTGGAGATTAGGTAGTAATTTGTCCCCAAAATCATTGTATGTTGTCTCCTCTCTTATTGCAGCCGATCTCCATGGTCCAAATGAGTCAATTAATTGACCATTGACCATGCTTGGTCAATATTGACTCATGCGGGCCCCACTTTAGGGTTTTATTAATATTTTAATATTAAATTTGTAAAAATTCGTAAATTTCTGGAATTAAATTCCTAATATGATAATATGACAAATATCATATTTAAGGATAATTATAATTTTTAAGCCCATTAAAAATCAATTTAAAAGGCAATCTCACAAAAACGTGCTTTAAGGAGTTTTAGCGCACATTTTTGTGTCACAGGGTGTTCCTGAGCTTAGTTCTCCTTGAGAATGGTTTTATTGTGTTCCTTGCTTCATTATAATACTTAGTAATCCACTTTGGATCCTATTTGAGGTCATACAATCTTTATGGTGTCTTAAAGCACATTTTTGGCTTTACCGATCTTAAGGCGTGTTTTGCCTTGTTGAGATCCTTTAGATTGTTCCCCAATAATATTTAGATGTCTAATAATCATCTTTGATCATTAATGAATCATTTAATTATATTTTAAAGGTTAGGGGTATTTCAGTCTACCCCCCTTAAAAAGGCTTCGTCCCGAAGTCCTTAATCCTCTATAGTTCACCTAAGGAATCAAGTTCCACTAAGTAACCAAACAGTCCATTGCTAGGGAGTAACTCCCACTAGGTTCAGACCTAGTCTATACATACAACATATATTAAATAATCAAACTCATGATATAACTCATTCATATCACAGCACTAAATAAGGTGCAAAACTCATAAAGTACTCAAAGGTGTTTGCAAGGGATACTCCACGCATCCCTATCTACATGTTAGTATCTCGCGAGGATACTCACACATCATTCCACATGTATGTGTGCACATATAGTTAACGTTGACAACTCACAAGGAAGCAGTCTTAAAGACCAGGACTTGACGATCCCCAACCCAACCAACGTCTACTACCCGCGGACACACCGGTTTGATCATAACGAAGGACACTGCGGTCCACGGCTCCTCGGGCAGTCACCTTATTTCCTTAGTCACCCACAGACACGCCGGTCTAATGACAAAGGGCTCTGCGGTCCACGGCTCTCTGGGTGATGTCACTCGCAGACACACCGGTCTAATGGCGAAGGACTCCACGGTCCACGGCTCTTCGAGTGACGCCTAAATTCCAATTTCCATTCATATCTGTGTCCACTTGTAGGAAGTTTCGAGAATCATTCAACCCCGACGTGGTCAGCGTCAGTGTTGAACTATCTCTCACCTCAATTTGTGTTCGGTTTCCCTTGATCGGACCAGGATCAAGTTCAACTTCCCACGTCAAATTCAATCAATCAATTGTTTATTCACTTCTAATCTCGTTTCCTCTTGATATTTACCACCTCGTATCCCATAGATACACAAGTCAACTAGTGTAATTAACCTAATCACCGGCATATAGGGTCATGTATCCTAACCACGTACCAAGTTCACTCGACTTATAATTATTCATACAATTCCTAGAGGTTTTACCTCCACTAGGCTATACATCGGTCTCATGCCGACTCACTCATCGCATTCCAATACTCGGTTTCATACCGAGTCACAAATCATATGATATGGAGCTTTCTACTCCTTTTATTTGCCATCTCCCATCGAAGCTACCAGATAGACCTACTTGAACTCTCAACCGGAGATAACAAGTTAGGCGTTTATGTGTTTAGTGTTCGCAACGTTTGCATAAATAATCGGAATTAGGATAAGAACACTCTATCTGTTCTCCCTTTCCTATTCGCCATAACTAATGCGAACTAAAATATTTATGTTCATACACATAATACATCACAATATTACCTCAAGTAACATAACACAATCGTAACACTTGTACTCTACGTACAATAATAGTGTTTGCTGCATGTGTACCATGCGCTACGTACTCCTACGTACGGTATATTTTAATCGCTCTACCCCCCTTAAAAATGATTACGCCCACGTAATCTACGAATATATCATCGTGAAGTAATAAGTTCAAGATGTTCCATTCCAGTGGGATTATTCGTGCACTAATGTGTTACATATTTCATTACCCCTTTTTCCATAGGGTCGGGCTTTAGCCCCTCAGGTTATACCGCCTACCTCGCTTAGGTGTATGTATATTCATATACGGTTTGATCGGAAGATGTAAACACATCATTTGTGTTCCTCAAGCCTGCTAGGTATGTCAAACCTAAGCAATATGGGCCCACTCGCTCCGCAAGCAGTCTGCCCAACTACTATATGGTTAGTTTACCCCTTTTAGGTAGTAGTTTCATGTCCGTTCCAAGTCCATGTGACGGTGTTTTCTACACAGTCTTCCATAATTATGGGAATGGTGTAATTTATTCGGCTGTGTGGTATCGTTAGTCACACACACTTATTTTTCAACTAGCCATTTTATTCAGCTCTCCTGAATTCTATACATGCTCATGGTATATTCCCATGAGTTCATGTCACCCTACCGAACTAACCTTCAGTAAAAGGGTTGTCGAGCTATGCTCTAGCACCTAGTGCTTGCAGTAGTTATCTCTAAAATGTCAAGACGAGTCTGATATGCGCAACCAACTGGCGCCTCATGACTCTAAGTTATTTCCCTCTGGAATGAGTTCGTTCTTTGGGTACCTTGTAGGTCCGCTTTTGCTAGTGTAAACTCGTATCCCTCGTGTGTTGGTACTTTAGTATTTAACAGTTATTATAATGGTCGCTTGTTGCGCACCATGTACCAGTCGATTGGACGGTTATCCGCCGTTGCGGTTTGCATGGAGTATCTAATCTCCAGCTTAGAGTATCTCTTGTAATGCTCGCTTTTGCCCTTCGTCTGTTGTAAACATATAATACGACTGTGGGTTTTAGCTTGGTATTCATTTTCTGTTCAACCTAATTGGTACTAACATACTAACGTTTATGACTTGAGCATGTGGTTATTATTATTTAATGCGACATCATCGCGGCGCCCTCAGCGCGTGGTATAATTCTCTCTGTGCCCCCTTTTTGGGTAGCATCTATTATCACAAAGGTTTCTCTAATATAACTTCCTTAGATACCTCAATTCCTCTTTTCATTCATGAGTTCAACTTGCCATTACCATTAAATTGGCCTTAGTTTCCTCGTTTACTAAAATCCCCAAAACTTATGTTTAACTCCTCCACTGTGGAGTTGCGACCTTATGTCACTTTATTATCAAGCTATCCTTGATTTTCCTAACCTTGCTAGTTTGACTGAGATCTCTCTCGTCATTACATGGTTTACCTAGTCAGGGTTCCATTCGCTGACTTAGACACAGAGTTGATTACCTCCTGGGTCCTACACCACTCGTTTACATGCATGGGGTACCATACTGATACATTACTACTTACCCAACTAACTTCATATAGTTTGTCAGGCCCACAAGCTCCTAGGAGTGCGGTCGTCCCATGTCTCGTTTAGTGCACTCGTAGCGTTCGTACCCGGTGATTATCGTACTCTTAGTCTTGGTAACTTATGTTTGAGTAGCTATGCTGCCAATTCTTAACCTTTAATGTCAGAATGGCCCTAATATTAGGTTCTATGGTTTCTTTTATTAATGTATATTTCCTTTACTTTCTCTAAGATAGGTGTTTGCGACTTATCGCCCTGATTCTGGTTTCCACATGTTCGTCATCTGGTATTTGTGAGTGGGGATCAGTAACTACCTGTTATCTCTCCCGTTCACTCCTAGGCTGTTAACGCCTTCAGACATGAGTTTTCAGTATGCGGATTCCACCCAATCTATTGGGTTACACCATATGGTGTTTCCGGACTCCATGATAAAGGTTGACACCTCGGGTTTCCCCTGTCTTATGGTAGTCCCGTTAGTCTGATATTAATCAGTACTTGTGATTCATCACCCTTTTTCCCCTAGTTTTGGGTCACTTTGGTGGTACTAAGGTATCCCTCCGTAGGCCTATGCCATACGATATTCAGCCTCAATACTGATTCTGATAGTTAAATGATTGTTAGTCTTGTTATTTAATTTATTCCTAGTTGGTTTTAATACTTTCTCCTGAGGTTACAATTGGGTGCCCACAACTTAGTGGTTTCCGCTAATCATTCCTCTTCATTGTGTGGTCCTTACTCTTATTCAACTCATATTTCCTCCATCCTCTTTGAGGTAACGGTATCTTCCGTCATCAGGCAATTTTCACTTTTTAGTTTATATCCACTGCCCTCCATACGGGAGTCTAGCAGCATAATGGATCACGACACCTCCGGCGTGTGTGGTGCGGGCATTACATCGGCCCCTTTTTATTGCACGTTCACATCTGCCTATTATTATTTTTTAAAAGGTCCTGCCTCATATAGCTCACTTCTTGCCCTCTGGCAATGTTCAATCGTAGTGGTTTAACCACGAGTGTCACGCACTCTCTAAATATGGTTATGCTGGTCCTGAAGACCCATCACTCCCCACCGGTAATGGTTGACGTTTAATGTCCATACCGGCACTGGGGTTAGACTTGTAGGCACTAACTATTGTTATTCTCATTCACTCCCCTTTTAATATTCTACTAAATGGTGTATTGTTTTTTTTTTTGGTTTAATGGTCAGACCGGCTAGGTCTTCTCGAGGTTCTATCGACCTCAAACCCAAGGGTTTCGTACCCCTGCCCTTAAGAAGGTTGTGTCCTGCTTTATTGCATTACGGACTTACATAAGATTTAGTGTTCTATTGGTAACCGCCTGGACCACCACGTCCTTTAGGGTTAGTTTACTGTCGCTGCACTTGCTGTAGCAAGTGCGCAAGGTAGGTTGAAATTTAGTACTTTGGTTAGTGTGGCACTTGCAGTGGCAAGTGCGCCATGCAGCCTGCGCCACCGGTACGGTGTGTCAGTGCAGTGCTATTCCCTAGTCGGGTTCCTGTTCAAGTCAAAAGTTCTTATTCAAATTTATATAGTCTCACTCCCGCACCCGTTCCCACAAGCTTGTCATGGTAATAAAGTCTTACTCTCCTCACGAGGCGTTGCATGATAGCAATTTGACGAGTTCTTGTTCCTACAGTTCTCAAGATTTCTCCTCATGCACGTCGGGCCATCTTGAACCTTCAGTGTTGCATGGTTTAGAGTTACTCGCTTCGGGTGAGACTTCAAAAAGGTAATTCCTTCCATCTATTACATATCTTTAAACTAATCATTACTCGTCGTTTCCACTTCCTTTTCCCCCAAGCGCACTGACCAGTGTTTTCTTGGATATAGGACAGGGTTGCTTTGCTCATAGCAAGTTAGCCCCATTAGTCCTACAGGAAATTTTCTCCTCAAACTCGGTCCATTATTTATCACATCCTCGTATGGTAGACATTATGTCATTACCAGGACCCCCGGTCCTAAGCATTACATCAAAACACAAAGTCTTTTTTCTACATTTAACATAATCTTCTTAGCATCCACATCGGGTCTTTCCGATCAGAAGAGTTATCTCCGTGGTGTTTCTCATTTCATTTGCCTCACTAGATAGTACTCGGGATACGGGCTGCGGCGGGTGGGGTACCATTGCAAATTTTCCGGGATGCTCTCCCATCAAGTGCGAGTGGTTCATACCATCTTCGCGTTACTTGGGGTTGCTGGACCTTCACCACCTTCCGCTGCTCCGTGTTCTTCCTTAGTACTGTTACCCTGACCTCTCTCTGACATAAGTCAAAAGGACGGGTTAGACCTTTACTTGGTCTAATACCGTAGTTTCGGTCATTTATTATTGAAGTGCCTCCACGGTTTGGTGTGCAAGTTTTAAGCATTGCATCAACCCCGCAAGGTCACGTATCCTCACAACGTTTCCCGTATTCCCAAAACCTATGCTCACTGTATAAATCCTACTATCTCTTGTCATCAGAGCGGTACTCCGCTCTGATACCACTTTTGTAACACCCCTACTCTATTCGGCTCCTAATCATCTTACTTAACAATATAATCGCAGCGGTAATCTCAACAATTGACTACTGGTCACCGTTCTTGCTCGCCCATACGAGTAATAACGTGCTTCCTGATAAGCTCTTAAATACGAAACATTTTCTCGCAGTGACAACAAGAGATAGATCTAAACTCCCAAAACCAATATAAAATACATTCACAGTGAGCTTTCTACGTATCCAAAACCTATACATGTTTCTAGGTTCGTATTAAAATGCAACAGTGCATGTTTAAATAACTGTAACAAACTACCCAGCGCGTCACTCTCTTTGCCGACACCGGAAGTTGCATACCTGCAAAAATGGTAGTTTGTGGTATGGAATCAGCCCCTGCTGAGTATGTTATTACCTGACTGTCATGCACCCTCGGACCATTCAGTTATTTGGTCGAGAGTATGCAATTCGTTTCCATACAAATAGTTCAATGTTGAAACTGTAAAGCAACAATATATATTGCAGTAATCTCAAATAACAAACAAGCCCCCGGCTTCACACATCGCATCGTAATAAACCACTGAAAGCGTTTACAGCGCTTATATGAGTACAGAGACTCCATTCCAACAAACACTTAATAATTCATAATTGAGTTCGGCGACTCACTCGACCAGACACCCAACCACAATCCACACATGAGTACGGTGACTCGACACAACCAGTTCACAACACACAATATGAGCACAATGGCTCGTTCAAACAAATCCACCAACATACCACACATAACCACAAAGCACAACCAATGAACAACAAGGCGAAGTAACGAGAATTATAAACGAGTATGAACTCTCGTCTTTGGCATGCAAGCCCAAAAATGTTCGCCTAATGTACGAGTTAATATAGTCGTTCGTAATTGTTCAGTCATGTCTAATGACAACGTCTCGTTAGAACGACGTGTCTCTAAGTTACCCATCTCTTATGGCGGGTCACCCACGCAATAGCCACTCCAGCGGTAGAGTCTCCGTCCTACGAACAATCTGTAGTTCGTTGGAAATTTATCCAGATACTTACGGCTACCACACGGTGTCCTAGTATCGTTAATGGATCACAGTTCACAGCAAGAGCCACATCCTTGATAAACTTATCTATACCATCGCATCGCTTTACTATTCTTTTTTTTTCTAACACAGCAGACCAAGGTCGTAGTCCAATCCTGAGTATGTCGACTCGGGATCCAGTGCTAGATACGAGAGCGGCGTTAAAGAGGCCAATGCTCCGTATATAAGTCTCAGATATTTTATATATCTTATTATCCTAATGCTACAACGTTTTACTTACGTTCCTTATATTACACATATAAGATAGCATCATTGCCGCTAGTTCGTTTTATAATATGTTCATATATACGAACGGTACTGTTATCGCACAACAGTAATAATAAGCAGCATTAATACACAACTCAAGCATATTAATTCACACAAGCAGACATTCAATCTTATCACAGATTTTCACACAATGTCTGAACTGAGGAAATCCTCAGAGACAATCAAGCCACATAAATAACATACCGTTCACACTGCTGAGTATTACGGTGGAGTATGAATCAGCTAAAGTCTCTGGAGATCCTCGAGATGCCTCTAACAATCTATCAACATGCATCACACTATGCATCAGCATCTCATATTAACAATACACTACGGCACCCCGTACCGTTATTAATCTACCCCGGTTTATTCCCCGCTGTTAACTAATAACGTTTGTCGGGTTTTCGGTTTAACTCGGGATTAGGAAAAACGCTATATCACATGCGTGGTTTCGTCGAGTATATTGATACTCTTAACTTTAAACGTTTATTATCGCATGTAGTGTAATACACCTTGTGTATGATATAGTTTGTTTCTATATTGCATGTATAATCCTTTATCGTGTACTGTACATCTCGCCTTAGTATTTATTTTTTTTTCTAAGGTTTGTTTTTCCAAGTTAAATGTAGTATAATTCGTGTATAAAAATGCCTTGAACTACATAACCCCATATTACATGTACACTCTTAACATTAGAATTCCATAACTAGTGTTTATAATTCTTTTCCCTTTATCTCATATCATTTTAATTGTGGTAATATATAGTCTTTGTACTATATTATATTTTCCACACTATAACATATACTTATTTATATATATATATGCATTATAGGACTATTTATTATATGGCAAGTCATTATAATATATATTCATTCTTTTTAATGAATACCTCTTATATTATAAATGTTATAACTCTTATAACATTAAAACCATATTATAAATTTCATTCAAAAATAGTAGTATTTCCGAACAGCACCTATATTTCTCAAATATTTATAAAATCCACCACATAATTTATATAATGTTATATCATAGTTGCATAACATACATTATGACATTTAAGTCGTTAAAACAATTATAACCTATAGTTATATATTGTTAATAAAATACCAAACAGCCCTTAAAATTCTCGGTATTTATTATTCTCCACTAAACTTCCATAATTTGTAAATCAACCCCAAATTATATTTAATTGTTACACTTATAACGTATACCTTATATTATAATCCTTAATAATTATAACCCATGGTTATATTTTCTTAAAACAACCGAACAGACCCCATGGTCTATTTAAATTTAATTTCCACCACTTAACTTCTTATAATCACCAAATAACCCCATTTAACAACATATAGTTTCTAATAAAACCTCATATATAATTCCAAAAATCACCAAACTATACCAAAAGGTTATAAATATCATTACTAACCTTATATTTTCTCTAAATCTCGGTTTTACCACATATGTTACCCATTTGTAACAATGTTATGAAATATCTTATATTATACTTAGATAATTCATATAAACTCCAAATTTAACCAAATCAATTTCTAAAAATTCCTAATAACCTAAGGTTTGTACTAAACTCCATTTAGTACCCCAAGTTTTCGGAAATAACAATACCACCCCAAGTCTTATAAATCTTTTACAATTTAATACTTATCTCTTCATAAGGTGGTATTTAAATTTCTAAAATTTTCCAAACTTGGTCAAAGTCTCCTATATAGTCAACTTTGACCTCTAATACCAAATGGAACCCAAACTTTCGGTAATTACCTATCTTACCCCATACCTTTCTATTTTACAATTTTGACACAAAACTTTATAAAATGTTATAATTTTTATTAAATTTATTTAAAAAGCCTAAATTGCTCTAAATTAAGCCCACGACTTTCTAAATTCCTAGTAATTACGAATTGGCCCCAATTTTAATTATAAGCATAAATAAAACTAAATAAGCTTATAAACTTAAATTAAAATGGCCTAATGACATGGCCTTATTACAACCTTGAACTTGCAAAATAAATTACACAATAAATGTCTCAAAATATAGCATATATATTCGGCCTCACCATGGCTTAATTATTTTTCCACATAATGTCATAATTTGACCATTATGTTAATTAAATCTCTTAAATGACTAGCTTAATTTATCTTAGCCATTTTTTTCCATTTTTAGGTCAATATGACCTATATTTGAAGTTTCACTCTCGGCCATGTATATATATATACTTGGAAATTACAAAAATCATAAGTTTAAGGTGTTTATACCTTGATTATTCCTTGTATGGGCTCGGTCACTTGTAGGAAAATTCACCTTGATTTAGACATGTTTAATACACAAAAACAAGATATGGTTACACTCCAAGCTTGAGCTTAACCATAAGGAATAATTAATGTAAGATTTAAGGAAAAAATCACCTTAAAAATGCAAGGAGTGTTCAAGGTGGTTTCGATCTGAACCAAACACACCACAAGGTGTTAGATCCACCATATTGACATAGGAAATAGTTAGATCACGAAATGCTACCTTGTTATTAGGTTTTACCTTGGAAAAATGCCTTAAAAGGGAGTATTTCTCTTGGATCTTGGTCACCCTTGCTCCAAATGACTAACCAACTGAATGAACATGTAAATATGAAGATTATGAGTGTATAAACTCATAAAAATCAGAGGAAGAAAACCGCATGAAGAGTGGAGATCCTTAAGGTATGTTTTTACCTTAAAATGTAGAATTGAACAACCTTGGTCTCTCTACTGATCTCAACCGAGTTTAGCTCTTGTTCTAACCTTAGAACACTGAGAATAAGCCATAGGAATTGATGAGCCACGAAATCTAGGTGTTGGTAGTGAAGAGAGAGAGAAGAAAAAGGGCTAAAAATGACATTAAAACACTTACCTTAAGAACTTAGGAGCTAGATTTGCCTTCCATGCTCAAGAACAAGCTTTTAGAGCTTCAAAGGAAGGGAGGAACTCGGCTGGGCAGAAGGAAATCGGACAAGGAAGGAAGGAGAAGGGAGAAAGTAGAAAGGTGGGAAATAATGTAAAAAGTAAAGGTTACTATTCTAAATTGGAGATTAGGTAGTAATTTGTCCCCAAAATCATTGTATGTTGTCTCCTTCTTATTGCAGCCGATCTCCATGGTCCAAATGAGTCAATTAATTGACCATTGACCATGCTTGGTCAATATTGACTCATGCGGGCCCCACTTTAGGGTTTTATTAATATTTTAATATTAAATTTGTAAAAATTCGTAAATTTCTGGAATTAAATTCCTAATATGATATAATATGACAAATTATCATATTTAAGGATAATTATAATTTTTAATCCCATTAAAAATCAATTTAAAAGGCAATCTCACAAAAACGTGCTTTAAGGAGTTTTAGCGCACATTTTTGTGTCACAGGGTGTTCCTGAGCTTAGTTCTCCTTGAGAATGGTTTTATTGTGTTCCTTGCTTCATTATAATACTTAGTAATCCACTTTGGATCCTATTTGAGGTCATACAATCTTTATGGTGTCTTAAAGCACATTTTTGGCTTTACCGATCTTAAGGCGTGTTTTGCCTTGTTGAGATCCTTTAGATTGTTCCCCAATAATATTTAGATGTCTAATAATCATCTTTGATCATTAATGAATCATTTAATTATATTTTAAAGGTTAGGGGTATTTCAAAAGTAGCTCAAGCTTCCTCTTTAGAATGGTGAATATTTATGATAGGAACTCTTATAATGATTTATATTGGAGTTTGTACCACTTCGGTACCTCTCCGGGGCACTCCCGGGGGTTTATGGGGCCCCCATCGGGAACCTCCGAGCACTTTGTCTTTAACTGAGAGTTTAGCTTGAGAACTTCATCTTAAATGTTCATTAAAGTGTTATTGTGCATTTAGAATGAAGTGTAATGCTTTACTTTATTTAGTAAAGTATTTCCGGGACTTTCGGGCCTTAAGGGGCCCTTAAGGGAACTCCCGGGCATATTGTATTTTTACACAGTTCTAACTGAGGACTTGTGTTTTAAAGGTCATAAAATGATCCTTGATTAACTTCATATGAGTTTTACAGCTTCTAATGGTTAGCTTAAGGTCGGGCTTTTACTCTCGTTTTTGACCTTAAGGAGTTTAGGTGCGTTTTTTACGCCTAACTGTTTATATACTTTTCTCAGGGTTTAATAATCCCCTAAATAATTTATATTTCCCTTTATTTAATTATTTAAAGGTTAGGGGTATTTCAGTCTACCCCCCTTAAAAGAACTTCGTCCCGAAGTCATGACTTATACTTGTTCATCCTATGGAATCAAGTTCCTCATATCTATTCCCTGTATGCTTTATCATTACTAGGTGCCAATACTATACTTCTACATTCCATCAGTAATCTGAGTGTATGCAATTCGTACATACACCTAACCTTGCTCATGGCAAACAATGTATTCATAGCATAAGTAATTGATTGATGTTGTAAAGTAAATAAGTGTCCCAACTTCCTAGCTATCCCACTAGGTCATTACTGCACAAGTGCAATACCAAAACACTCAGTCCTACAGAGTGCAGAGGCGTAAACCCTTGGCAGTAAATCTCTTGTGTGATTGCTATAGGAATGAATATACTGTAAGTAAATAAGTGCTTCCATAAACATCCAAGTGTTACATAGAACACAACAATAACCATCCAGGTGTTACATAGAACACATCAATAACCATTCAACCAAGTGTCACGTAGGACATACCAATAACCATTCAAGTGTCACATAGGACATATCAATTACCAAGTGTTACATAGAACACATATCAATAACCAAGTGTTACATAGAACACATCATAACCATTCAACTAATTGCACACATGCACAACAATCAAACACAAACAACCAAATACAAAACCAGTATAGATTGCAGATATGCAAGTCGCATGTGGTGCTCTACCCCCCTTAAAAAGGGTTACGCCCACGTACCCCCCACAAGTATACACAAAACTAAGAGAAAAGTGCTGGATACTTGTCTCGCATGGAGTCTTCTAACTCCTATGTCGCCTCCTCAATGTCGTGGTTTGACCAAAGAACCTTGACTATTCTAATGGTCTTGTTCCTGGTCTCCCTAGTCTTGGAGTCTACAATGCGAACTGGGGTCTCCTCATATCTAAGTGTAGGATCTAGCTCGAGTGTCTCGGCTCTAAGATATGTGACGGGTGAGGCACATTCTGCTTTAGCTGAGAATGTGAAACACATTGTGCACTCTCCCAAACTCAACAGGTAAATCTAATCTGGAGGCTGATGGGCCCACTCACTCCGTAATAAGGTACGGTCCTACATACTTCGGCTAAGCTTGCCCTTCTGCCCAAATCTGAAAACTCCCTTCATAGGTGAAACTCTGAGGATGACTTGATCGCCTACTGTGAACTCGAGGTCTCTCCTACGGACATCAGCATATGACTTCTGTCCGTTTACGAGGTATAGCCTCCAAGAATCTATGCACTCTCTGACATGTTCCATAGTGCATTAGTATGCTTTTATATCTGAATCCCGTGTGTATGGGTGAAGGTGATCTACTATCTTGTACGTTGCCAATATTATCTCATGGCCTGTTTAAACTATCGTGTATAACACACTTCCATTAATCGCCTCTTGTAGTTGTAATCGTCGGCGCTCGGGTCTTGTATTAATATTGGGGCATACTTAAAATTTCTCTCTTTGATCTTCAGGTCATCATCTTGTGATTCAGGTATTTGAGTTTACTGTCACCATATTCGGTTTTCATTTCCAATGTAAAGTATGAGTTATGGTCGAGTCGTGCATCTTATGTATAATATAGAAAGATTTCTTGATATTATTGATTCACCATTTGTCGGTAGTACATACACGATTACTATCGTCTATTCATCAGGTATACCACAGTAGGGTTCCTACTAAGGTTTCTAACAAGGTACAGTTTTCTCTTAATTGAACATGTTCTTGCGGTTGTGAATCAACTCCTGTGAGTATTAGTATAATGTTTCTACTCTTTATATTCTACCATGCTTATAGGTAGGTTCCCATTAATATATTGGGTTTGAATTCATAAAGAAAGACATGGAAGTTGATCTTTCCTTCCAGATGGCAATTTGGCCATAACTTATAAGGTAGCTTGAGAATACTTTTATTATAGGTAAATGTCTCTTGATCTGATTTTTAACTTATTAACATGGCTCATGTATAATAACAGTTATTATTCCCTTCACAGTTGCCTATTTTTAAGACATACGCGGAGTCGTTTTAGCTATTTTATCTCTTCAGGATAACCTGGACAGCCTAATTCTTAACTTTCACTTTCTACAACTCATATACTTCATTAATCAAATTTTATATAAAGATGAAGAATAAATATTTACTTATCACAGAGATATTTGTGACCACTTGTAGGGAGTCTCAGGAATCATTCAACCCTGACGGGGTCAGCGTCAATGTTGAACTATCCTTCCACTCCATTTTGTGTTTGGTTTTCCCTGATCTGACCAGGATCAAGTTTGACCTCCCATGTCAAATATCAAACAATCACATAATTAACATTTTCCAAATTTTATCTTATCAAACTTGTGACGTGGTGAGTACTACATTTTCTCTTGACCACTATACAACTAATCCAATATCTGCTATAACCTATACTCGAATCTAGTGTATTACCAAATCCCCGGAACCATATTCCTTTGATCAAATCATCAAGTGGGGAAGCCAGTTTTTCCTCTTGCCATAAAAGGTAAATTCTTATCAAACATCTAGGCACATACTGTCTAATAATTATATTCATCAATCATTTTAACTCTTAAATCCATCATACAAGTAATAAATTCAGTTATGGACTTGGATACCTTAGAATACCCTCTTCTCTTTAAAAGGCTCATCTAGTATTTAACTCACCAGGGTTTGATTATTGCCTACACTTTGGTTATCATTACATGGAACAAGGATAGTTACAGTTAGACTCAAAGGAAAAGTTTTCATAACTCGATCAACAATTACAGTTCCATAAAGTATTATTTCCTCCGCCTTCAAACTTGGTTTTTTTGTTCTTATTCCATTTAAACTCCATGAATCACGTGAACCATATGTTCAGCCTAGGTTAAGTATTTCTTAATATTAGTACCATCTCAAACTAAGGGTTTCCAGTTTGAATTCAACGGTTTGGTAGCAGGACAATCAAAGCTTATTGTTTGTTTCTATCTCTTAGAAACGTGGTTAATTCACAAGCTCAATGGCTTCCAAAAATAGGTCGATTTGGTGTATCAAATAGAGGATTTAGAATCACAGGAATTAGTATATAACATTAGGAAGGTTTACGTGTAAAACAATTGTTACAAGCCAAGGGGTATGTTTTCCTACTTTTAAATTTAACTTCCACTCACTTTTAGTGTATATATTTATTCAAACTCTTAATATAACTTATACTACCTTCATTGTAAGTGTCAAGGAGAGTTATTCGTTACCATGTTTATATTAAATTTATATTACATAGGGGGTTAACCTTATTTTATTTCTTGCGCTCTTTATTCGCATTTATAACTTGAGCTGTCATAGAAGACATATGCTCGTATAGAACCATAAGGATAGTGTAGGACGTGAGCCTCAAAGTAGGGCAGGTATATTTAATGATATTTAGCCCTCTGAAATGTATCAATACTCCTCAACGTTTTAGGTTTACAACCTCCAAATTATATGTATGTATGTATGTATGAAATACCCCAAACCTAGTTATGTTGTTTAAACACTAAAATAAGGTATATTAAGACTAAAAAGAGTCTTAGAAACATTAGTAAACAATTTAAACCATAGAAAACACAAACAAATGCCTTAAGGTCAATAAAGGCCTAAATGTGCTCTAAGCTTGGAATAAGCTTGGTTAAGACCTAGTGAGCTTACCAAGACCTTATTTATATACAAATGAATATAATAAACCAATTACCAAAGAAAAACAAGCTTGAAAACAAGTTAAAACACAAAATGTGCTTTAAGGAGTCTTAAAGCACATTTTTGAAAAATTGTCTTGTAAATGAGTTTTGAATGGCTAAATGTCCATCATTACTCTTTAATTAATATGTGTACTACTTAGTATCACATTTGGAAGTCTATATCAATGGGAAATCAAAAATTTCACATCTATGTGCCTTGTTTTAGTGAATAGTAACAAAATAAGCAAGTTTATAACATATGTCATTATAAGTGTGACAATTGGTCAACAAAGACTAAAGTACCCCTTGGTATAATATGGGGGCCGGTTTTTATAAGGGTGAGTCATCTCCCCTTGTTAGTTATCAAGTAAGTAAAATTAATAAAGCAAAACACTATTTACCTTTTACTTTAAATATCTCCAAAAGTGACTTAAACTTCATTCTCTCATTTCCCACGGTTCCAAGCTCTCTTATACCTCCTTCTTGCTCTCCATTCACGGTTTTGCAATAGTACCACCACCATTCTTCATCTTCAACCTCTTGTAACTCCTAGCTCACTTTGCCAAATCAAAAACAAAGACCACCATTCTCTTAGTCTCATCAAGCTCTTCATTCCTATCTTCTCAAAATCCCAAGAGCTCCATTTCGGTGCCAAGAGGAATCACCATGGGAGGAGCTTGAGCTCATCTTTTCACATATTATTGTTCTCATTTGCTTCAAGGTAAGGAAACTCAAAGAAAAATGATGTTTCCCTCATGTTTTTGTGTTGTCCGAAAATCACTCTTAATGGTGTCCTTATGTTACTTTGTTCTAGCTTCATTCCAACCTTTCATGGACTAGGTGGAGTCCTCTCTTGATATATATTCAAACTCTCTCCAAGTTCTAAGGTAAAACAACTATTTTAATGTTTTTAAAACAATGTATAATCTAGGGTTTACAATGAGATGAAGCATAAAGCTTGTATACTCATTTTATCATTTGTATAATGTTTAGAAGTTGACAAGCAACTAAAAGCCTTGCCAATTTAGTCAAGGAAACAAGAAAGAAGTTTGTGAGGAAAAGAGGTAAATATGCTAACCTAATGTAGTTTAAAGCCTTAGGAGAAATGAGCTTATATTGCTTATTAAAAATGATCTAAGGAGCCAATGGTAATGACTTAGAAAAATGCTCTCAAGGGCTTAGTAAAAGGCATATGTATTGTTGAGTGTATTTGCAGGTCAAAGGCAAATATATTGTGGAAATTCAGTGTTTAAGATTTATGCATCCTAAGGGCCTAAGAGCCATGTTATTTAAGGGCCTAAGTGCCAAGCAATTTAAATTATGCACTATATTGTGATGTAGTGCTAAATAAGTGAAGTTTTGTGTATAAGAATGTGCTTGATGGATTTTAGTGTTCTTGATTGTTTAATGGTGAAAACAATGTGTTTTGGTCTAGTAATGTTCTAGGAGAACCCATGTCGAAATTTAGATAATGTATAAGAAATTTTAGGTGTTTAAAATGAGTTTTGGTAAGTTAGGAAGTGCTTAGTATGGTTAAGTGTTCAACTAGTGAAAGAAACATGCATTAAGGTATTCTAGGAAATAAAAAGGACTTAGGCAATGTTTTAGAGGATTTAGAATGCTAAAGAATGTTTTGGGATACTTCAAGATCATGGTGAGATTGTGTTTAGGACTTGTGCAATGTTGGTGAATAAAGGAGAAGTAATGTATTGCAAGAAGAAACTATAGACTTGTAGAGATGTTTAAGGAATTGGTTAGGAAGTAAAGATGCTTGGGAGATGATGTAGTAGTGGTGAGGAAACATTATTGGCATAGTGGTTATCATAGGTATGAAACACCACTTAGAAACCTAAGGAGAAAACATTATAAGTGTTAGGAATTTTGGTAATAAATGAGTAAGTGTATAAGGAGAAAGAAGATGAGTTTTATGGATGTTGTATGAGAGAATAAGTGTGCCAAGTGGTGTTGGAAAACATTAGAAGGCTTGAGGAAAAGTTTGGAGAGGATTTGACAATTTTTGGGCATGTTCTGGTGGCGTCCGACCCAGGGGGCCGACCCAAGTTTGGGTCACGGCCTCTGTTAGACGCCAGTAAGTGGTTCTGGAATGGTCCGACCCAGAGGACTTGGGTCGGACATGGGTCGGACGGGTGAGTTTAAAAGACGGTAAAGTTTTTGGAATGTCCGACCCAGAGACTTGGGTCGGACATGGGTCGGACAAAGTAGAATGTTTCAAATCCGAAAGTTACTGGAAGGGTCCGACCCAGTTGGTTGGGTCAGACGGTGGGTCGGACTGACCAAAACTTAAAAAAAAACATAAAAGTATGACTTAAGTAATACACCCTAGGGGGTATAATGTAGGTAATCAAGTATAAGTTTAGACGTTAAAACATGTCATATAATCATGTTAAACACTTAGTAAATTTGAAGTTAAGTAAGTAATTAACCGACATTCTTAAACATGTATAGGAGTGACCTACGGTGGAAATCAATCGAAGCAAGGACCAAGGTATGGTTTTCTTGCAGTCTGTTGCCTACCGGTTTACACCGGCTTGTGTGTTGTTTGTTTTTCTTGTGTTTATGACCTTGTAAGACTTAAGTCATGTAATGTGTTTACAGTTGTTAAATATTATTGTATTGTTAAGTATGACTCTCTCTTCCCTTGCGTGTGTCTAACAAGACTTAACCTATTGTGTGTTATTTGTTCATTGAGTTCAATGTTGAACTTCTAACAAGTGCTAACGGGGGAAGTGAGGAGTCCGGTCTGTTCCGGCCACGCGTGTGAGTATGGGAGTCGATGTCATAACCGGTTCGATTCTCTTTGTATGTTATGGTTGTTTTCCAATTTGGTTTCCAACCTTCCCTTTAGCTTAACCAAGGCTATTTTACTGACTCATGTCGGGCCACAGGGGCATACTATGTGTTGTTTCGGTGTGCTTGGATCACTATATCCGAGGCACCTTGTGTTAAGTTATCCGTTCAATCTAACAGGACGGTAACGAGTTATGTAACGAGCTTAGCATGAGTATGGCAACATTCTCTAGGCTCTCCATGGGAACTAATTGTATTGGTTCACCTCCTAAAAGGAATTGTTCTTGTATGTTATGTGTGATGTTGTGTACAATACTCATGTTGTGATATATGTATATGTGTGTGTTTTAAAAAAAAGAAAGAAGAATGTCATGTCATCATGACAAATAGTTGCGCGTATCCCGGTAGCCGATGGGCTGCGCGTTAACCATACCAGCCAAGGGTTGCTGACCCCCTCGGGGGCTCCATATTTCTTTTACTGCAGGATGAGGATCGAAGAAGCAGAATGGCTTTAGACTCTAGGATGCAGGATTACTTTTGATTATTTTTGGATGTTAAGCCTGGGATGAGCCTGTGCTCCCGTGGCAATATATTTTGGTACCGTTGTAGTACAGTGACGGTCGTTGTCAGTTTGTGATGTACAGATATGTTTATGGATGTAGTAACAAACTTGGTATTATGTTTATGTATTAATGGTTATTAGTTCTATGCTCGGGAGTCTGATCATCAGACCGGTACACTCGTATTTATTCTGCCTTGTTGACCACGTGGGTGGTTAACGGCGTTGTAGCACCAAATCGTTTAGTTATTATTTAGTTGTTAAATTCCGATGCGATTACAAGTATTATTAAGTGCGTATTAGGGGTGTTACAATGTAGCATTGGGTATTGCTAATTAGGTAGTTCTCCCGACTTCAGAAAATATAGATTCAAAGTTTGTTCTCTTCCCTTTATTAATTAGGAGTCCAGCACTGTCACTATATTGATACTGGCTGAGACCCTTGGTATTTGCTCAGGTATTTGAAACCCGTGCTTATCCATGATGGATGTTTAGTTATATATCTTGAGATTCTGTTTCTCTATTGTCATATTTCAAGGTTTCGCACTATCATCTCGCGAAGTTAATAAGGGATTGTAAGATTTTCCAGTCCCGCACTGGGCGGTAAGCTCGGTGCCTGGGTTTCCCATAAAATTCAGTGTTTGCTCTTCTTGTGCAGGTCTTCAACAAACCCTTTTGACAATTCATGTAGTCTTAAGTATTTTATATTAATTAATGTATTCCTTTTCATGACATCTGCTCGTCATTTAGGCAGATAATAATTTGTAGTTACTGTAAGTTTGGACAATTGATAACACCCTTCGGCGGTCCAAGCAAAACTAACTTACTATTCCTCACTGTACTATCTCACATCTTGTATCCCAAGGCTAATCTCGGTTTGTATTCGGTTTAATACTCTTAATCCCATGGTATGGTACACTAATCTGGATTCTCCACCAAATATCAATGTGTCTCCTAACTTCAAAATAGTCTTGTTCGCCTTATCCATCCTCTTCTTATCACCGTATAAAAACTCAGTATCATCTCCTATGGAGAATGATACAACTGGTATCCTAGGAACTCGTGCTCCATCTACCTTTCTTACTTCACTATATAACCTAGCCTGTGGATCCCAATTCTTACCCATACACATCATATATAATTTAAGTTTTGATCCACTCCCATATCCTGGAGTGTAAAATCCTCCAAGGCCTATTCCCAATGTTCTACATTCATTTACCATAGTTATTTGCTCATCTAGAGTTAAATATTGCTTAAGTAAGATCATGTCAGGTCGAAGTACTTGACATTTTGCCTCTGGATATTCTCGACCTTCGCACATAGGCTCAGGTGACCTCGGTCTCATAGGTAAGGGAAAACAAATGTCGAAGTATCCTATTAGGTGAGAGGTTACCTAAGTTAGGTCTCTCTAAATTTTTGATACTTACTAACACATACAAGTCTCATCGACTGGTAATTATAAACACACATTCAAGCATCATGCATTTGGTTTAAGTTCTAGGCTTACCGGTTTCGCGCTGAGCGCCAGCCTTAGCACCTGAAGTTCCCACTGTGTATAGGGTGTTTCTTCTTGGAACTATCTCTTTTCCCTTCTGACTCCCGGATGAGGATGGCTGTCCTCCCGGTCCCCTAGTATAGGTGTTATTCTGCGGCGTCTGGCCTCCTCTTGGTCCGCCCTCCTCAATAGCTGGCGTTCTCTGTGAACCTCTAGATCCCTTGTATACGGCTCCCTGGGTTGGAAAACATTCATACTCCCTGTGACCTTCTTTCTTGCAATAGCGACATTCCACCTTCCTGCCTGCGCAGTCTACGCCTGGGTGATCATTTCCACAGCGTTTACAGTAGTATTGACGCTGGGGTGGCTTATTGCCTTTTGGTGGTGCTGATCTAAGTGGCTGCGCATCAATGGTTGGGCCGGTCAGACGAGGGACCTGCTCTTTCGTCTTCAGACCATGGAAATCCTTCCGCCCCTTCTTATTATCAAAGAATTTCTTCCCCTTCTTGTAGTAACCGCCAGAGGTTGCTCCCCCATCTTCTCCTTCAGTATTCTTCCTCTTTTTTCCTCGGGCCTCTTCCCTGGACTGAAGCATTACTTCTATTGCTGATGCGGCGTCATAACATTCTTGAGTAGTAGCGAAAAGTATTGCTCCCATGGCGCCCTGGATGCGAAATTGCAAACCTCCCCTAAACTTTTGAATCTTGACGGTGTCGGAGTAGTCGACCCCTGGTATGTAATCTAGCAGACTGATAAATCGTGCATAGTACTGGTCAACGGTTTGACTCCCCTGGATTGAGGTCTCAAACTCTTGCCTCTTCCTCTGCTTCAGGTGTTCTGGGTAGTACTTCTCCCAACACTTCCACAAACGTCGTCCATCCAAAGCCCGGTGTAGCTCTATGGTGGCCCTCGACAGACCGCCACCAAATGTCAGCTGCATCCTTCAGGTTGTACGTAGCTATGTCGACCTTCTGGTCTTCTGGAACTGAACAGCTTTGAAGGTCTTCTAGTGCTCCACTATGAATTTCTCCAGTGCGGCGAGGTCGGTTCCCCTGAGTAAGTCGGTACCCTCGCGTGCAACGCTCTTCAACCAGTTGTTTCCCTAGGCTGCAGCGGGTGGGGTATGGCTCCCGTAAATTGAGCTTCTAGCTGCTGCGCGAAGGCTGCCATGGCCGTTGCTAGGCCTGGTACTTCTGGAACATCTGCCGGTGTCTCGCCACCGCATCCACTGCTGCTCCACGTGGTCTTCCA